>AFRA01000042.1:0-78076 GCA_000223055.1 Claviceps fusiformis PRL 1980
CTTTCTTTTCTTTCTTTCTTTCTTCTTTTTTCCCCCCCCCCCCCCCCCCCTTCCGTTTGCCCAGACTCGTTGGTCAGTCAAGGTAAAAATGTCTCCCCTTCTCGTTTCCCAGGTTTCAACTTTTCGGATTTTGATTCGAAAGTTAACGAGGCCAAACTGGATGGTCAAAATCAGGCAGGTTTGTCCCGCCTGTCACCCTCCTCCGTCGCATCTCTGCCGGTTCGCTGGTCCAACTCGTCAACGAACATGTCAAGATGCAGCCTTGTTGGATTGATTGCCGCAGCACCCTGTCTACGTCTGGTTCTGGAATTTGCACATATGTATGTATTCACACACACACCCACCCACTCACACACACGGTGATGCTGCCACCCCCCCTCGTTTATCCCCCATCTTTTCCCCTTCCACTCAGCCTTCTTTTCCCGATGCAGGTGTGGCTTCGCGAAGCTATCTGTTTTCGAAACCCTATACTGCAAGTCTGCGACGGCATGGGCAGAGAGGCATGACCGGATCATGGGCCCCCTTCCGATCTGTGCAGAGCCATCTGCGCAGTGTCCGTCGGTACCTGGGGCATGTCGTCTGGAGTTGCGGAGAAGCAGATGGACTGAAGATGTCCATTTCGCAGGCGATTGATTGTACATCCCTCCTGCCTATCTACCATACCTAGGTAGGTAGGTATTTGATGTACGGACACATGTGCACTCTGTACAGTGGTATTGTGCGACTGTGCGCATCACCAGTTGCGCATGTGCATTGATGCTCTTTCCGCCATTTCGCAGTTTGACGACACTTTGAGTGAACAGACCAGAATCTTTCTCAGCCGTCGGGCCCAAGGTCAAGGACATCAGGACACTCTGGCCGGCGGGCTCGTATCCATTTGCGCAAGAGGGCGGCTGGCATGAGCGGCTGGCATGAGCGATGAGCATGGACGAGAATGAGCGACTAGAATGAGCGACATGGGCGTGTCACCAAAGCTGCCAATACAACACAAGCATGATCTGGCTTTTCAAATCGTGCCTCCGTGCCGCTCGTCGTCTGTGAGTCACAGACTGCCAAACAAAAGTCCCATGTCGCGTCCCGCTCTTCATTCCTGTGTATGGAGTTGCGGGTGCCTGACACGCATAGAAACGGGAGACGGTAGATGTTGACGATTCTGCAATTGCTGTGCTTGTCATCTTTATTGCATGTAGTGACATGGCTCTCCCGGATCCGAGACCAGACCTCGCCTCAGACCTCAGACCTCAGACCTCAGACACTTACATGGAGACACTTGGACAGTCGGGATTTCAGAATTCCATCCCCCCCCCCCCCCTTGCACGCCGGACTTGGCCGGACTTGACCGGCACGCCGCCCCAGCGCGCCAAGCTCAACCGCCGACCTCCAAGAGTCCAACCTCCAGCCTCCAGCCTCCATCCATCCGAACATTTGACCTGGATACCGTCCCTGTCCGGCAACCAGGTCAACTCAAGTTTATCAATAGAACAGAGACACGCGCGACACCCAGAAACGCCACTATTGTCTCACACACCCAGTACTCGAACCCCAGACCTCGCGCCGACCGAGTGCAGAGGCCATCTCCTCTCTCCCGGTCGGGTCACTCGTCATTTTCCAGCGGTGCCGAAATATGGACATGGGATGTGGATGCACGTGGGGAAGGCAGGGGGGGCAGTTTGTATACGGGAGGACTACTCGAATAGATGAAACGGTATATGCACGTAAATATCTGCTGGTACATGTGTACTCGAATATGTATGTATACGTGTGTATGTGTACATGTATGTGTGTGTGAGTACTATTGTGGTCACGGCCACGGCCACGGCCACGGCTCCGCGCCACGGCGCTCGGGTCGGATTCGACTTGTTGAAGAAGAAGAGGAAAAGAAAAGTGTGTAGAGAAGCGAACGAAAAAAAAAAAAAAAAAAAGACAAATTAACATTGAAAAATACAGAAATATATCTAAAAGAAACAGAACAAGTACCTTCTCTACCATCTGCCCATAATACATACTATACATATCAAAAGTCAAGACATCACCACAATTACTACCAGATGCAGCACCGCCCGAGCTGGCCCCATGCCAAAAATACGTCAATGGCACTGCCCACTGCCCGCCCGGCTCCCCCAAAGCTCAATCCCCAAGACCAGTCGTGCAACACCAAGAACCCCCCCCCCCCCCCCATCTCGCATGCGCACCGAGGACTCATCCGCCCGAGCAAGGGCGGGAGGCAACATGGCGGGGGCAAGGGACGAACAAGAGGAAGTGGTTGGTAAGAAAGGGACAATCCGGGGGGACCAGGGCTTCACGCGTATCTGACGGGTTTTACAAGAAGAAAGAAGAACGGACGGGATCTGTGGAAAGGGGGTTTGCTCGTGGGCGGATGCAGATGGGGTTCGGATACTATGAAATGGATCACCGCACTTGAAACCAGAACAAAAGCATCAGGACAGCACAGCACACAATGCTCCTTTTTCGTACTCAGTGGATGCAGAGACGGAGTCACTCTACGTCATGGCGTCATGGCGCTTTATTCCTTCCTCTTGTTTGTTGTCCATAGATGTGTAACTGGGGTTAGGAGGACCACCCTGCAAAATAGAAAGACCAGCCTCACGACACCTCAAAACACCTCAAAACATATCATAGCTCAACGGTAGGTGAAACCAGACCGATTTCCAAAACTACACCATCCGCACAGCCACACATCACGGCTCACAAGAACATCACCCATTCATCATCACACATCGCATACACCGCGCAATCACATCTCGTCCTGTCAAATGTAATCGATAGAGCCTTTTTTTGTAGAAAAAAAAAAAGAACCTCTTTCCCTCCAAAATTGAAGCAAAACGTGTTTCTCGCCCATCGCTCATACCCGATTTCCATGTCAAGGGCCGCTTCTCATCCCTGCGCCAACACAACGGCTGGAGTGCCGAGTTTAGAAAATTTCCAAAAAAAAAAAAAACCACACCCAGGAATCTCAGCTCCTCTCAGCCAAATAAATACATAAAAACGCCTCTTTTATATGGATTTCCTTGTTGCCCTCCCATGAGGGACACCCATTTCGCCACACACCACCTGTTTCCTTTCCACCGCACCCCGGAGCCCGGGACATCTGACCCCCCTTCCTCCCAGGTACCATACCCCATGTCCGCCTGCTTGTGCTACTAATTGACAGCTACAAAGCTCGGACGAGGCACACAGGCATAAGGGCCGCTGTTGCTGCGTCACACCGTTTGCGACGGAGGGGTGAGAAGAGAGGGTATAATGATAAGAAAAAAAGAAGGGAAAAAAAAAAAAGACAGTCAAAAGTGTCCAGAGTGGCGAGGTTAACTGCGGCAAATATTTCAAGGCCAACAAACGTGTGTGTACAGTGTGTCTGAATTTTTTCTCTCTCTTGCTTTCTTTCACTCCTTCTTTTGTTCCCGTTTCCGTTTGTGCTTGTGCTTGGTTTCCGGGCAGTAGAGTAGCATGCGACGCGATTCACTACTACCCATTATACCATGCCAGGTGATCCTGGCATTGATAGCGGCGTCGTCGGGTACTCGTAGCCAGCCTCGGAACACGAGGTTGATCGGTCATACGAGTGCGATAATAATGGGGGTGTCTGCAAGTTTGGCTTCTTGGTCAGCCCCAAGGCTCGGCCTCAGTAGACGGGTAGATGGTGCTGCCTTGTAAAACTCACATGAGCATTGGAGGAGTCGTAGTGCCCGGCCAAGTTCATGTCCACGCCCATGCCCATGCCCATGCCCATGCCCATGCCCACGCCCACGCCCGACATGAAGCTGTAGTCCATGTACGGATTCAACGTCTCCTCGCACGACTTGATGGGGTCGTTGAAGTGGTTCATGGCGGGCAGGGTGGCGGGTAATGCCGTGGATGTGAGGTAGCTGGGATACGGGTCGGCGTGTGAAATGGAAGGGTACGGTTGAGCTGAAGCATATGGATCCAACAGCAGCTCGTCGGTAGCAGGATAAGCCGGATACGAAAACATTGGTGGCGTGAGTGAGCGCTCACGGCTGTCGAAGACGGAGGCAAACACCATGTCCTCACTGTTGTCCATGGGGGGAGTAAATTGTCCATGTTGAGAGACGGGTACCTGCTTGGCAGTGGAAGCCGGAGCGGGAGCGGCAGCGGCAGCGGGAGAGACGGCTGGCACTTGAGCTGGAGAAGACGACTTTCGCGTCTTTTGTATCGAGTGACGCTTGGTCTTGCCGGTAGTGTTCATGGCAGTGGTTGTGCTGGGATGTGAGGAGGAGGAGGAGGAGGAGGGTCTGGTGTTGGTGGTTGTGGTCCTCGTCTGAGACTTCGGGTCCGCCTCGCCATCGTCTGATGAACCGGCGCGGCGCTCGAGGTCTTCCAGACGGCGCTTGAGTTTCTTGCCTGTAATTGATCCCCAAAAAACCATGTGTTAGTCACTGGTCTCTTTCTTAGTCTATTGTGGGCTCTTTCTCTGCCTCTTCACCCCCGTCTGTGTTGTGAAAAAGCTGGGATGGAGTGACACGTACGGTAGTTTCGCTGCGCAATGCGATTCTGTATCCTTCGGCGCTCGGCAAGATCTGAAATCTTGGTCCAGTCCTCGTCTGGGTGGGCAGAACTGCTGAATGCGCTGCTCGTGCCGTGTGCAGAGAATTGTCTGGTAGATGGCTGCGGTACGTGTGCGCCGGTGCCGGAGGCGTAGCCGTAGCCGTGTTGCGTCGACATACCGAACATGGACATGTTGTTGGAGGAGAAAAGAGATTGTCTTGTTGACAAAGGGGAAGAGAGTACGACGAGAGCAGGAAGAGAAGGGGAGAAAAGGTGAGATTGCAGCAAAGAGTTCTTGCGTTGTCCCTTTTCACCCTGTTCATACAACAAGCAAAAACCTGTCCAGCCTCCTTTTGCGTGGCATGCAAAGCAGAAGCAGGCAAAACAGCAGGAGAAGACGAAGGCGGGTCGTGATTTTGTACAGCTGTGGGCAGCCTGATTTGCGAGTGGGATTATGATGTAGAATCGGAGCTCAAGGTCGAGATGTCGAGATGTCGAGATGTCGAGCTGTCGAGCTGTCGAGCTGTCGAGCTGTCGAGCTGTCGATGCCCGTGAAACGGGTTCTGAAGACACGGAAAGGGTAAGAGAGGACGTCTAGTTTTCTGAAACGAGTCTGGTTGCAGATACAAATGTAAATGGAAACGTGAATGTGAAATTGCAAGGTAGATGGGGGGAAATCCGAGGTGAAGATATTGAGCAAAGTAGACGGACGAAGAGCTATGATGGAAGGGGCAGGATAGTTGATTATATATACCTTGCAGTACATGCACGGTAAGTACCTACGTACTTCATGCAACAGCGCAAAAAGCAACTTCGGGGCAAAACCTTGGTCGTCGGCAGCCGCAACCAAGTCCCTTCAATGTTTGGTCGCCGGGGTGCACCACAGGGGACTCTAGAGGGGTGGCAGGAACCTGACTGCCTCGTACCTACCTAAAGTGCCTGCCTACTAGGTAGGTACCTAGCACCAGCAGCTTGACCAGCCAGACACCAGGACATTCAACACCACAACGCCGGACACCAGGTGGCAGAAACCAGAGACAGGTGGTAGAGACCAGAGACCAGACACCAGACACCACACCAGACACCAGACACCAGACGCCAGACACCAGACACAGACACCAGAACACCAGACAGCGTAGCCAGGCACACACGCCCCCCAGATCCCCAATGCCTGCACCACTCGTTTACTACTTTGGTATAGACCCAAGTACGCATCATCATCATCATCATCATCACCACGTCCACCACCACCATCAACAACCACCACCACCACCACCACCACCATCACATACAGGTCACAGCACGCCGAGGGGGAGGAGAGCCGATCTCTGCCTGCCACCAAGCCTCCAGTCTCCAAAAGGGCGGGCATGGGCGCTGCATGGGGCGTGCAGTCTACATGGCCAAGACTCAACGGTCGGTCGGTTCATGTTGCAGCGCACCGCAGCGCAGCAGGGGCCGTGGGGCGCGAGGCGGCGCGAGGCGGAGGGGCGTGAGGACTGAGGAAGCTTTGGGTGGGGGTGGGGGGATCATGTCCGCCAGAGGGGCGTGTCTGATGAGGACTGATGAGGTCTGGTCTGGTGGGGGGTCTGGGTCTGGCGGGGCTGGCGGGGTCTGGTCTGGTGCTGCTCACAGTTGCTGCCAGTTGCTGCGCGTGCTGCGAAGGGTCGGGGACTCGGGGGCTGCCATGTCTCCCGCAGGCTTCAATGTTCCCCCACGGGCATCCATCTCCACCGAGGCCGAGAGAGCCTGCATCGATGTGGCCTAGTGCCAACAGCGCCCGGGTCCAGGCACCGGAAATAGCTGGTTCGAGTCTAACCGGTCTCCAACCGGTCTCCAACCGGTCTCCAACCGGTGCCCACCAGACGCTTGGTGGAGCCCGATCGTAGGGCTGGGGTTGCTTGCTTGCAACGCTCGCTCGCTTCAATGTTGCCATGTTGCCATGTTGCCTGCCTGCCCGCCTGCTTGCGAGCTTGCTTGAGAAAGCAGCAAGGGGATGCCCACCACAAGGGCATGAGAAAATGAGAGGCCAATGACGCTCCCAGTGCCAAAGCAGCACTGAGAGCACCATCTTTCTGGACAGTCTGCAAGGCTCAGTAGTGGTGTCTGGTACTACAGACCCCGAACCCAAGGACCTGGGGCCGTCGTGGCCATTCGTCGCCAGTCATCCATCCATTTGCAGCAACCGTTTCGCACTTGGACGTGAAACCGAGTATTTGATCGTCTGATCGGCCCTGATCACCACCAATCTGTGTTGCTATTCGGAATACCCGACATGTACGCCCTGCCTGCCTTCCCCGCCACATGGCCATTGCCAGGGAAGAGGTGCTGGTGTGACACCAGGCATACAATCCGGGTTGCATCAGATAATGGAAGATGAGAGGGGGTGGGGCAATTGGCACTTCTTTCCGTTCTTCTTCTTCTTCTTCTTTTTTTTTGACTATTAGAAATACCTGGACCCTCATGGACCAGGCCTATTTGTTCAGCGTCACCCGTGATTCCGTCGAGCCTGTCTCGAAAGTCAAACAAAAAAAAAAAAAAAAAAAAAAAAAGGACACAGCCTGGTGGAAAAAGAGAAGAAAAAAAAAAAGACCGCCGCCCTGTGGAGTGGCCTGGCTGTGTAGACGCAGGGCATTCAAATCGGCAAAGATTGAGGAAGCTTGACAAAGGAGAAGCCAGGGGGTCGGGCAATAAGCAAAGCAAAGAATAACGTGAGCCCCCCTTCCAGGATGAACGGGGCAACCGACCCCCCGGGCTCTACACGTGCTTTGTAAGGAACCTATTTTTGGTCCTGGTGCCTTACCAAGCTGCTGCATGGGCTTGGCATATGCCGCATGCACATGCTGCGCGTGTGTCAGTCCTTCCGTCATTGGTTGCTTCAAGCGCCCGCGCGCGGCAATTCGCCGACCTGTCGCCATTCCAGCGTCCAAAACTCTGCAGCAGCCCATCATCACCAGTGACCGAGCCCCCCATTCATCCCGATGATCTGAACCTTGCATCACATGTGCTCAGCCTTGTTCATAATAGAAACAATCTGCCGCTGCCGCCACCTCTGGCGCCTCTCGCGCTAATGGCATCTGTTGAAACGAAACTAAACGACCCGGTCATTGAGTATCAAGATGCCTCCTGGATAGTGCGGCGCAGTCAGGTTTTCTCGTCGAATCTGGGGTTCGATATAATCATCGCCTCTTAAATCATCCGTGTCTCCTCCATCTATTTCCGTTTTATAGTCCCCTGGCCATCTTGTTCCCTCACAGCTGCGTGGCTGGCCCCAACGCATGAGTGACCGAGTTTAGTCGAGCCAGGGTTATCTCGAACGCTGCCGATCCATCACCTTTTAGCACAATCCGTCTGTTCTTTTTTTTTTTTTTTTTTGGCCCTTGCTCGAAAATCTAAACGTCTGATAAGGGCAGCCCTATGGTGCTTATCCGCGAGGGGCTGAAACAACGGCACTTAAAGTCCTTGACTCGTCAGTCCTGAATTTCTGGCGCTCGCTTTTACTCCAATGAGCCTTGGCCTCTCGTCAAGAGCAGACGGACGGCATCGCGATGAATTCATTGCGGAAGGCGGAAGGCGGAAGGCGGAATGATGGGGCAAGGTATAAACTTTAGAGTGGGCATTTCATGCGAGCTTAGATGACGACGCCAAGGTCGGAAGAAAAAGATATCCTTGGTGGTGTGACCTCAAAGAAGAGAAGACGATGGATGGTGCTCTTTCCATTATTCATCTGAGCAAATGAAGGCTTGAATAGGCTCTTCGTATTTTGCAACACAAAACCACGGTCCATGGATAAATCGGGTGTCTGTCAACAACTCCAAGTCGGAAGTGGGATCGATGGCTGGGTCCACGGTCCACGGCCCCCACGGCTCATGGCCCAGGAGTGTCGCTTTAATTTTTCCTGCCCCATATATTCAGTCCCAATGGGGCAGAATCCAGCGATCGTGCATACACGCTAGGTCGGGTAGAGGCGATTGACGTGGTGGAGAGCTCTTCAGGGCCGGCGCGAGCTCCCTAGGCCCGGCTTTCGACGCAATTCCATTCTGCCTCACCTCGGCTTGACTCTTCGGCGTGGACTTGGACTCCGCACTCACTGGATAAAGTACCAGACGTTATAATAGCTCCCGTTGCCCTTGCACGCGCTCCCATGCCCTGCCGTGCCTTCCCGCCGGGGTCAAGCAAGGGTCTTATAGCGCTAGAGAGCGCTGTGCACGCAAGACGATGGACGGCGAGACGGCGGACGGCGGCCGACGTTGAAAGAAAAAATATTGAACCGGACCAGACATCTGTCCCCGTCGCGGCGACCGTCATTTGCTGCTCATCTGTTGTTGGAGACACGTGCGGCAGGCTGCTTAATTGCCGGCATCTGTTCGTGATCCAAGGATACGGGAGACCTTATTCCGTTGAGGAAATGATATCGGATTTACCACAGATGTCTCGGTCACGAAACCCTTTGATTGGGTGGGTATCAGGTCTATACCGTCCATGACTTTTGCCGGCCGGGCCGAGTGGTGGACATCATAATAGAGCAGGCAGCCAGTGAACTCGGCCGGCCCTAGAAGAAATAGAGTTCAATGCTTGCAAAGAATGACTGATGAAGCATAATTGGAGGTTGAAGGCTGGATTGATCGAGGGCTCACTTGACCAGAAGCTCAGGACCCAGACGGGTGGCCAAAACGTGGGGAGGTGCCAACGACCTTTCCTTCCTTCCCTCCGATCTCAGACGAACAATCCGTGAAAGCAAATGGGAAAGCAGGATTTACCCTAGCTTGTCCAAGTACTTTGCTAGCCAATATACCTGTCTATTTATGTTTTCAAATGGCATGCTGAGCACACTCACATGGCCGTGGCCCCACGTTGCTGCTAGTGAGTTCGTACCTACCACCTACCTGATACCTAGGTGGTACTTGGTCGTTTTCAGCGGCGCTCCTGCCCTTTGCCCACCCATGCTTCCCAAAAGTCGCGGCAGGCAGCAGCAGGCACGCCTTCCAAATCGCACCCAACACGATTAAGGAGCACAGGGTGGATAATGGACATGAGCAAGTCCTTCACTCTCATTCATCGCAGCATCTTTCAAATGCGAAAGTCGGCATCGACAAAAGCTCAGCATAATGGAAGCAGCAATCATTCTAGTTGCAAGATACACGTCAATCAATTGTGGCAAGCACTAACGCAGATTGCGTGCTGGGCGTTACAAAGACACCAGGATTGGTAAACTTTCAAGTTGTTGGATGCCTCGTTTCCGAAGTGCACATTCCAGTCGATAGGGCTGAGCAGGAGGTATGCGAATGCCCTGGCCCTTTTTGTCGCCGTGGCTGCTCCCCTTCGCCCATACAATACCTGTATGTATGCAGGCATGTACTTATCTACCTACCACCTAGGCTAGAATTTAGTATTGATAGTCCTCACCAGGCCTGGTTTCCATCTCCCAGGCTCCCGGACTGGACAACCAACTGTGGTTGCGAATCCTGATTGGGCCCGTCGGATTGTTCCAAGTCCCCGTCTTTTAGTCCGACGACAGACAGTACATATGGCCTCTTTTGGGGCAGTTGGGTTGCATCGCTTCAAAGCAACGGCTTTAGCGGCGGCCAGCAAACAACAGTTGAACCAGCGAACCAAAGCCTGAAATGAAGTCCATCGCAATTACCATGCTCAACCGCAAAGCTGGATCATAATTTCTGCTTTGGGTACCAACTCCGAAAAAATCCACAAGCCTGCAGGTCAAATTCTTTTTTTTTCTCTGGATACATGACACAAGCGATGATTGTCTTGGGTCTGCTGGGCAATACCAGGGGGGGATGGGATTCGTGAGTCGTGGTATAGTTGAAACAACCGACATTGTTTATTCAACTGCATTCAACGCATCGGCAAACTGCGGGAAACTGCGGCAAGGCATGGGTCGAAGACACCAAATGTCTGTCATAACATCGTCCGGGCATCTCGCAGAATGACCGATGCATGGCCCGGAAAGCTTGTCAAGAGTCAAGACAGAGTGGGGGGAGAGGGGGTGTCAGTCTCCGAGACTCCAGGGCAGATCCGACAATGTGCTGCAGAGCGCATTGGTGGATAAATCACATAAACACTTTCTAAACAGGAAGGCATTTCGTGTCTTTGCATGGAACTGTGATGGAATTGCGTTCAAAGTGGCTCGCAGGCCCTGCAATCGGGTTTGCGACTGAAATGCATCTGGTGGAATATGCGACCTGCGACCTGCGACCTCAGACATCAGACTATCAACCTGCAATCGCAATCACACTCAGACACGCACACACGACCACACGACCACACGACCACACGACCACACGACCACACGACCACACGACCACACACCCCCTGCCCTTCTTCACTTGTGACAGGTGCCTGTGCGGAGTACGTACCTGACGTTACGTCCATCCTGTCCGCCACTTCTGGCGGCGGGTAGATGGCGTTTGGTGGTGAAGTAGCGGGGAGCACTACAAAGCAGCCAAGAATGAGGCGGAATGAAGACCCCGAATGCTTGCAGTTCACATGATTGATTAGATGGAAATCCTCATTCTTGTCGGCTGCTGGCACACTGATTTCGCTTCCAGGTAGGGCCTTCAAAACCAGAGCATTCTCCACAGCCAGTCCGTCCCGCCACAACTGCACGGCTGCAAGTGTGCTCGACTGCCCGACTACACGTCTGCACGACTGCACCACTCGGCCTTGCACTAAAACTTGTGGAAGAAGCGACGTGCTCTGCTCTGCTAGACGCCGTGTTGGAGTCTCGGTGGGCGATGTCGACCCTTATAGGTAAACTGCGGCGATTTTGGCCCCCAAGACGTCTTTAGTCGAGCGACGAGACACAGGGGCCTCACAACGATGCCTCCAGGTGCGGGCTTGCGAAGAGGAGAAACAGTTCTGGCCAGTTATTACTCGCAATAACTACCCACCGGTTCAATGGTTTCACAACCATGTCTTCTTCTTCTTCTTCTTCTTCTTCTTCTTTTTCTTTTTTTTTTTTTTTTTTTTTTTAATTTTCTTCCTTCGTTATTTCCCCTACAATGTCTTTCCAGAAAAGTACTGGTCGAGGAGAGTCATCGAGGACAATGCGTGGATGCGATCATGTATTCAAGAGCTCTTGCAGTAAAAGTACGAGATTCACAAAATAGACTTTGGTACCGTGAGCCTCCGTTCTGGCTGATGCAGAGGTTGGTTGGGGGCTGCGAGGCTACAACCCCAGCTCAGCTCTCGATATCAGTAGTGTAACACCACTGCCGTGTATGCATCACAGTTTGGGGAGTTGAATTTCTCTGTTTTAGCCATCTATGGTATTCTTGTGATGCCAAGGAACTTTTTTACTTTTTTACTTTTTCTACTTTTTTTTTTTTTTTTTTTTTTGTCCATTTTCTCTTTTTGCCTTACAGTACAAGATTGAGCATTCGGGTAACTGGAATGACCCTAGATACATCGCATTAAAGATTATTCCGAGTACGAAGATGGTCTTTTTGGTTTTGTGAATTAATCATTGAGAAATATTCCTCGTCACGCATCCACTCGAGCTTCACCCACACCTCTCACTCGCTTTGATATCCACTGGTTTCGGGATGGCTGAGGGTTCGGGGATGTAAGAGTCAAATAAAAATTGTAGACCGACAAAGCCAACAGAACAAGGCTGCTTCGCCAGCTGTCCCCGTTAGGCAGAACTTGGAAGGCTAATGGCGGTTTTTAAAAGGCCAACCGTGTTTCGCCAAGTTACGAAGATAGCGCGCACTCCTGGAGCTCATAATGGCAGAGCGGCGGGCTCCTGATGCCGAGTGCTCCTGATGCAGTCACGGCACTGTTTGCAGCGGTCGGGGGTTCTCGACATCAAAGCCAATTACCCGCGAGCCAAGCAAAGTGGCGTTGACTTGATGGCGTAGAGCGATTAAAAAAAAAAAAAAAAAAAAGAACGATCCAAAAATGTTGACCTTGCAAGTTCAACACCATTTGCAAGGCGGGGCAACTCTGACCGTCAGACGGGACTCGGGAGGCGGGAAATTTGGAATGGAAGGAACGGCGGGGACTTGGATGCACCGAATCCTGATGGAATCATTCATACACGGTTGCTACGCTGCGGTGCAGACCAACCCACGTTTCACCTGCGGGCCTTTGCCGAAAGGTTCTGCGACCTTTATTGTAGTTTGTGTCACTTTGTTGACGTTGACGTTTCTGGTGCCCAACAAAACAAAATGCGCCTGCGCGTAGGGTAGCCTACATTCTGAATGGGCCAGGGGGTGGTGTGTGTGTGTGTGTGTGTGGGTGTGTGGGATGATTTGGTGGGGTGTCTTGGCGTGGGGGGCTTTCTTTTTTTTTCTTTTTCTCTCCCTCTTTTTTCTCGATTTTTATTTTTAGCGGAGAGGACACGCATACCAGGGGGCGGGAAACAGAAGAAAATCCGAAAGGATATCCGAGAAAAATCCTAAAAAAAAAAAGAAAAAGAAAAAAAAAAAGAAAAAACCCAATGCAACGCCGGACTCCAAGTACCCCCTTCATGACATAATCTGCCTTAGCGCCGCCAACTTTGTTCTAGTTCTGGGTAAAAGCGGGCCTGCTCCGCTCCCAGTGCAACGTCCGATGGCCCTGATCGAATTCCACCCTGGCCAAGACCGCCAAGGCCAACAATTGGATGGACATGAAGAAAAGGCAAGTCTGTCTTTCCCCTTCCTCCGCCGCGGCCGGAATCTTCGCACGTCCGCTTTTTTCGCTCTCAGATTCAGCAAAGGGTGCCGCGTGACACCGCTGACTCGGCCAAGACGGGCAAAGGGGAGCAAGGGCGCGGACAGGAGGCGGGACAAGACGGGCCTGCATGACGACGCTGTGCTTGGGGAGGGAAGAACCGTCGCTGTTGCTGTTGCACGGTGTCGACTTGTCGACTTGTTGAGGTTTGCGGATAGGATGGCCTGGATTCTGGAATCCTGGCCCTGGGGTCGTGGCATGGCACAAACAATGCTCCGGCGGACGTTGCACTCTCGTGTTTTTTTGTTTTGCTTTTTTGTTTTGCTTTTTCTTCTTTTTCTTTTTTTTTTCTTTTCTGCCATCTTCCCTTTTCCAGTTCTTTCCTTCTTTCCTTTTTCTATTTTTGCACGTGCTCGAGCCGTGCTGGTCGCGCGACCGCCCTGCTGACTAACCCCGCTGACTAACCCCGGTCGCATCCGTTATCCGTTACGTTAGACTTTGTCCCTTGATGTCCTTTTGACGGATGCATCGTCTCGCCGTCCCATCATGAGTAAGCAGAAATCTCGTCACGCACGTTGTGTCATGTTTTCGCCATGTTTTACCATGTGTACGCATGTGTTCGCATGATTTTCCTTCGGCCCTGTTTAGTTGTCCATGATTTTGTGTCCAGCATCAAGGTTATCGCGCCGTCTGCTGCGGCTGACGGACCCAGATAACGAACGGCAAGTTTTGAACGTCACCAAGTCCTCCGTCTGCGGTCTAACTCGATGCGTGCTCATGGCCTCCTCTTGTTTTTTTTTTTTTTGGCCTCCCTTCTTTGGCCATTCATCCTTCGAGCCAAGCCCATCGGTCCGCGAGTGCCAAGTTTCCGCCCGGCTGTCGCTCGCATCTGTCATGGCTCATTCTCTCTTGTCGAACCCATCCTATGGTGGCGAAGAAGAAAAGAAAAAACGTAAACAAAACAACAACAAGTGAACCACTGGCTCTCGCGCGCAGGATTTGGACCCCAAGCTCTCCAAAAAGCCCTTCCACCATGATCCATCCATATCCACACTGCCACCTTTGCCCGATACAGGCTCGTCCAGCAGGCTTTTCCAAAGGCGTTGCATTTTGCACGTCGATTACGCCAATCCGCTTTCCTTTTATTCATCTATTTCTCGTCTCTTTTTTTTCTTTTTTGTATAACAGATTGTGCGGTAGATTGGCCGGGAACCCGGCTGCCTGCGGGCGGAACCTGTGAAGCAAAGGGACCTACATAGCTATCTACTAGCCCTATTCCTGGCGTGCTGGGCTGTGTTTCGAGAGGTGCTGATTTGGTGAATGCGTGACTACGTGTTTCACAAAAAAAAAAAAAAGAAAAGAAAAAGACACCGAATGGGTTCTAGGCGAGCAGCCTGCTCGAGGAGCCACGGGAAGCCTATAGGCTGGGCTTATTTACGTGACGAGGCGTCAAACATGCAGAAGGAACCGATTGAAGGAGCAGAATACAAGAGTATGATAAAAGAGTAGAACGAAATCAAGAGCGAAATATAGAACGGAAAAGAGTAGAATAAAACGATCAAGCTGCTGTACACAACAAGATGAGTTCCGTGTTTTTTTACCGCACGCTTGGCCAGAAAACTCCCGTACGCGTCTGCAATTTCATGTAAAATGCAAAAAAAACATGTAAAGACGGAGTACACCAACGCCCACGCCATGTCCGCGCCGAAAGGAACAAAAATACTGATACACAAATTGTTAGTGCCTCTGCCCACCGGTGAGGCTTGGAGGATAAAAGCTGCTACACTATGTTTTAGTCTCTGGGTCTAGGTATGGACTTGTAGTATTGTGTATGTATGTGCGTGTCTAGTATGTACTTTGTATAGGTAGGTAAGTATATACATATATACATATATATATATATATGTACAATGTACGTACGCTTACCCTCATACACTTGTATACGTGCCGCGTATCTACTATTAGGTATATGACAAGACATTCATACGCATGGACAAGGCATGCACGTCACAGCCACCCCTCTCTTCGCCACTTGTGCTCCCCTCCTCCACCCCGATCATTACCACCTGGGATCGTGTCCGCCTTGCGGCCTCGCCTCGCCGCTGCAAAGGGAAAGAAACGTCAAAAATGTAAAACACCTCCTGTCAGCATCCTAACCCCCGGCCCCCTAGCAAACCCAGCAAAGAGAAAAGAAGAGACAGGAGAGGGAAAAAAAAAAACCAAAACGTCATATCCATCCAACATGCAGTGTTAATGTAATGATCCAAAAGAGGTGTAAGAAAGATCGGACGAAAGAAAAGAAAGAAAGAAAGAACCAAGAAAAAATAAAAAAATAAAAAATAAAACACAGACATACACTCCCCATTTCGTTCCCTGCACTGCATACCCGCTCGTTGGAGTAAAGATTTCGCCACGCGAGGTCACTGTAAACGAGGGGGTTTGCCTCGCCTTGCCAAGGGCGTGTGCGTTTCCGTCCCCACGGCAAGGCGAGAGAAATGGTTGGACCATTGCCGCGGGACGACGAGATGGAACACAAGGGGGTGAACGTGGGATGAAAATAGGCCGAGGGGAGGGTTGTACATTCCAGAATGTCGTATGTGTGTGGTTCATGCAGATATATGGACAGGTAGGCATGTACACATGCATGTACAAACATACATGCATACATACATACATATGTGCGGGACAAACCAGGGGTCTAGCGTAGATGACAGAGCGTTGCTTGCAGATGTACGGTAACGGAGGTAGTATTTGTGATGGGCGAGCCTCGGTGTGGGGAGTTGTACGTTTTGTGCGTTTCTGGCGGAATGATGGTGTTGATGATGGGGGCGGGGGTGGACAGACACGGTGACAGTGTGATTGTTTTTTTGCTTTTTTTTTTCTTATTTCCCCCCTTTCATTCCCTTTGTTATTGATGTCCAAACAATGCCTGCTAGCTACATGACCATGTACCGATAGAAACACGGCCCAAAGGAACAAAACAGCACGTTCGGACACCGCGCGGATAACACGGCATCAACGTGATGGAAAGGGACACTCAACGGAGACGGCACGCACGTGGCGAAGCACTCGCAGGTATAGAATCGGAGTATAATATGAAGTAGATACAGGAGTTACGTAGGGAATACATCTCGCAGTGGATAGAAACAGAAATGAGAAAGGGGGGGGTGTAAGAAAAAGGCACTAAATGCACATACAGCGCATTCGATGGACGCAAATAGTAGAAAAGGGAATACAGGTGAAAAAAAGGGGATGTAACAGGCACTAGGTATACACGGCGCACATGTAATAAAAGTATATAGTTTCATAGGAGAAAAATAAAATAAAAACGAGGATGAGAGTGGCACTCAATACACAAGATACGGACGTGAGAGGTACACGGTAGACGTTGAACGAGGAAATAGAAAGGATAAAAACGGGCACGAATACACAGGATACGCACGTAATAGAGGCACACGGTGAGATGGAAACAGAAAAGAGAACAGAGGATAGCGTAGGACACGAAATGAATACAATATGTATGGAATCAATGCATACAGCACAATTAGACGCAGGAATTTAGAAATGAGGATAGGAATAGGCACCGAGCTTATGAAATATGTACATGATTTGATGATGAGTAGAAACAAAACAGACACAAAACGAGAATACAAATAGACGCTAAACACATAAACTATAAAATGGTAAAAAAGCACGCAATAAAAGGATACACTTGATTACGAATAAAAAGTTCATGAAAAATGAATAAAATTAAACACTAATACAAGACTCGCACGTAGTAAATGCACGCAATACAGTAACATACTAAGACGCACCCATACAGAAGCAATGTAAAGCACATAGGGGGCCATAGATTGGAAGAATGTGAAAACACAACATGGAATTCAACACACACGGACATGGAATACACCAGATGTACGCAACACCATGGAAAAACACAGATGTTCATAGCCACACATGTATTCATAAACATAGATAAACACAGATGTATTCGTAACCACAGATAAACACAAATCTTTCCCAACCACATATTCACAACCACATGTATACACAGCACACGCGACAACTCCTCCCACCGCACACGGCACAAGAGCATCCCCCCTATAAATACAGTCCTAGGCCCTCCCATAAGCTACGAATACATACATATGTAAATACACCCAGTCAGCTCCCCTGCCAGCCCAAGTATTTATCCCCTCAATGGCGAAAACTCCCCCCTTCTGTCTTGCTTTCCTCCTCCCCCCCCCCCCGCCCCTCCGCCATACGTCCATGCCTCTAGCTGAATGCAAATCATGATCAGACGAGCATTGAAAGAAAAAAGTAACCACGCATGCCTAGATATCCCCCCATGTTCACTTTTTTTCCCTCTTGAGAAACGAATTTCTGTCACAAAAGAAAAGGGTGGAGTGCAAAGACGGAGAGATGGAAAGAAATGAGTGGGAATGGAAAGAGTGCGAAAAAAGAAGAGTGAAAAAAAAGGGACAATGATCAACGCCGGAAAACTCCTTCCTCCTGTCTTATCCAGGATGCGCCTTTTTCTAATGAGAGCATCGATTCGACCAATGTGTCATGTCATGTCGGGGACTATCCATAACCTTCCCCCCTGAGAATGAGAAATATATGTATAAATGTGTAGATGAATGTTTGTTTGGGTTGCGCCGGGACAGGCTTGTATCACGCTTCAGGTAAACGAGTGGTGGCGGCGTCGGCGGCGTCGGCGTCGGGTACAAGTGGACCAAGAATCCGCCGTTTTCAGCTTGGAATAATGTCATGGCGCGGCTCTTGTTCCTCCTTAGGAGTATGTGCATCGACCTTCTTTTTTTTTTTTCCGCCTCAAGCCAGATACTTCGGGTGTGAAAACAAAGGACAAGAGAGTTACATACTGAGGCCTAGACAGACTCATTTTGGCAAAGGCCGAAAAACAACAAGTCTTGTCTTCTCTCGGCACGATAGATGAAGAGAGAAAAGGAGGCGTGAGAGAAATAGAAGAATCCAAAAGTCCTTTTCTGGAGCTGCCCCCAGAAAAAAAACCGACTGATGGCCACTGTGTATCGAACGCAAATGGCGGTTTTCTTCGTTCTCTCCTCTTCTCCATCCGTTTCACTCCCGTTCCCAAACGCGAGTGCTTGACCCCTGTTCTCCTTGTCTGTTTTCTTGTCCCTTTTGAAGCTTGTAGTGAAAAAAAGTCTTCTTCCCTCCTCGGCTCCTCTTGCTCTATGCTGTTGCTCCGTTCATAAATCCATAAAAAAAAAGAGACCTGCAAAACACCATGTTTTCTCCCTCGTCCTTGTATGCGCCGTGAAAAAGAAATGCAAATTCGGTCCTCTTTTTTGATTGGTTTCTTTTTTTGCCTTTGCGCTTTTTTTTTTCTTTTTACCAGCCCTTCGTGATACGTCGTGCAGCTGCGAGAAAATGCGGGTTTTCCTTCTCTCTTCTCAATATTCAAACCATTCGTGCTCTTATTTTTGTCAACGCTGGAATTACATGTTGGAAATTCCTTGCGAGTTCTGATCGACGACATTGTCTGATAGGTTGATGAGTAGTTGTCCGAGGCATCGTTTGGTTGCGGCATCGTCTCTCAACACGGAGGAGAACGTGGCATCGCGAAGTGGGTCGGGTAGGCATTGGCGCAAGGCCTCGCGAGCGCGCGCATTGTCGCTCAGTCTAGATCGGACCATCGAGTCAGACTCTGAGAAAGAAATCATGGCCAAAGAAAGAAAAAAAAAAGAAGGAAAGGAGAAAGAGGGCCAAAAAAAAACAAAAAAAAAACAAGACATCATTCCAAATCCAACTCACCTGAGGAAGCAGCGAACGACGTGCTTGAGAAGCCGAGCAGTCTGCGACTCGACAAGTTGAGCTACCATGTTGCTGAGGACGGTCCCAACAGCGTAGAATCGTTCGTACGTAGCGCAAATATAGTTGAGTCCGTTGTCGTCCAGCAAGATCTTCTGCACGATGAAAATAGCGACAGTCTTGCTCAGCTCAGAGCCGGTCTCCATGATCCGGAGACATAGGGGTATTATCTCTGTGGTGAGAAGAAAGTTGATGACGTCGGAAGAATCATTCTTGACTAAAGCGCCAATGACGCCCAGGCTTGTGAGTCGCAAATACTCAAAAGGTCTCGATTTTGATGTAGTATTGAGGAAAGGATACAGGAAGAGCGGAATATGCGCTAGGATACGGATCGTTAGTCCACGTCATGTCCAGTGTAGAGGTGCCATCAAGCTGTGAACGAGGAAGGAGGGGTGGGGGGAAGAGACGTCGTGCTATATATATATGTATATTTACCATTAAGGAACAGGGTTCGGGTTTCGTTGTGCGACGCCACACACTGCAGCAATGCCAAAGCGTTGCAGACTCGGTTAGATGCAGCAGCCGTCAACTGCGAAGGGTTTAGAAGGGTGTAGACGGAAATGATTTCCTGAAGCAGAGAGGTCATGACGCCTAATTCAAATGATGATTGTCAGCTCAGCAAGTTTTTTCTCCTTTTTAATCCTTCTTTTCTTTTTTCAATTTTTGTTTATTTATTTTTTCAAGCCCAGCTTGTGATTGGCACTTCTCTTCCCTCGATACGCGATACATACCGAAAGAATGCCACAGAATGAGCGCCAACTCGGGAACCTGCTCCCTCTTCTTACTAAGTTCGAGCAAGGCAGCTTCTCTCGTCTTTTCGTTGAGCAAATCTGCAATATAAGCCATGGTTCGCCGATTGTCCTCTGAGATATGGTCATGACCAGACTCCTGCACGTGGTTTCCGCCCAAGTTATTTCCGCCGACCGAAACAGAGTGATTGCCAGCCATACGGTTGAAATGCTGCTGCTGCTGCTGCTGCTGCTGAGCAGCCTGTTGCTGTTGCTGTTGCTGTTGCTGTTGCTGTTGCTGTTGCTGCTGCTGTTGTTGCTGCTGCTGGACAGCCTGTTGAGCGGCCTGCTGGGCGGCCTGCTGCTGCTGCTGCTGAGCCACGGACACATGACTCTGCTGGTGATGAGACGCTTGCTGGTGCATCCAATTATGAGCATCAACTTGCGGGTTATATTGGTGATGTCCGTAGACATGCGCAGAAGGCATCATGATGGGCAATCGAGTGCAAGACGGCGAGCGGTGCGGCGAACGGGCTAAGTCTTTTTTGTACTCTTTTCTTTTCTTTTCTTTCCTCTTCACGACCCAGAAGTTGTCCCAGCTCAGACGATCCACATGTATGATACTCGTGAGGGATTCTTGGTGTGTCGAATCAACAGAAGCAGAGGGTGACGGCTCTGTGGTGGTATCGCCGAGGTGCACAGAGGGAGAGAAAAGAGACGGTCGCGGCTTTGCGGAAAGGCCGAGGAAATCGTAGGGCGACCTCTCTCTCTCTCTCTCTCTCGCTCTTTGTTCGTTCAAAAGCTAGTTGGACCCGACAGCACAGGCCGCGTGTGTCGTGTGTTCACAGAGGCCGATGTTTTCGCGCGGAAGCGAGGGCTGCTCTTCCGTTGAGCGGAAGAAAAAGAGACTGGAACTCGAGCGAGACAAAGTCCAATGCGCGTAAAGGTCGGAGGAGGTCGCTCGAGAAGCAAGGTCCGAAGGGATGCGGCGGTCGCAGATCAATGGCACCAGGACGACGGGCGGCCTGCTATGCGACAGTTGTGGTGCAGTGTGCTCAACACGCAGGCTCTTTGGGATGCGACGAAGCCACCTCTTGGTGATGTGCGTCAGTTGGGTCACGGGGTGGTGGTCGGGCGACGGAAGTCGAAGGCGGTTGTGGCCGTGACTCGACTCGATTCGATGAGCGTCGACTTGTGTGGTGGTCCTGGTGGAACTTGGTCGTGGCTTCCTCCGCACAGGTAAAACGTAAAACTGCCGATGCCGACCCAGCCAATGAGAATCCACACACCGCTTGCGACCGGGTCAGCCTCGCTGGAGCCTGTCATGACGCCGCCACCCGCCCGCCCGTTAACACGTCGTTGAACTTGACAAGAAAAAAACACGTAAGGAAGCCTACCCTAGATGAGAATCCACAAATACACGGTGCTTACATAAGTGGCGCCCTGGCTGATGCCAAAGGGATCACACTTTCATTTTCTCTGTTTTCCTCCCGATGTGTATTGAGAACGTAGAAAGAGAAATGAAGAAAAAGAGCGCAGGCGGAAACTGTGCAAACCATGCATCATCACGAGTTTCTATTATTGACTGACTGGGAGCCTAAAAAGAAAAAAAAACAACACACAAGTAAAATTCCGAAACATAGCACCCGCCGTGTGCATGCATTACGTATCTATTTCTTCTAATCTCGTATGTGACAATAATATACGCTCTTATACACCCACAGAGCAAGACGTTTCCCAGGAACATACATAGTAGTTCTGCGGTCATACTGTCTCGCTCCAGCCGCTTGGTTTCTATGGTCTGAGAAACCTCACTGTGAAAAGCCCACCAAAACAAAAAAAAGAAGAGAAAACAACACACCCCCACAGAAAAAGAAGAAGAAACAAAATAAAAATAAAAATAGAAAGCAGCCGACGAGAAGAAAGCAACAATGCCGAGTGGTTCATTATACGAATCAGAAATCGTCGGAAACGCTAGACATGCCGTGTACAAATATGATGCCTTTCCCTTCGAAGCTCAGCATCTGGGCGACTAAACCCTCTGGGACACCGTTTCCGAACTGCTTTTTATGTACTTTCTCGTGGTCCATCATTCTTGCAGAAGCCGTGGTACGGTGAAACCCTGCTTTCCAAATTTGGAAAATGTTTTCGACAACCGGAGGTACTCCAGAGACGACTAAGATCAGTGCGCCCTGATCGATATAGTTTTTCTTTTTGAAGAAAAAAAAAGGAAGAAAAAAAAAAACAAGCAAAAAATGATCCGCTGTGATGCACAATCCGCCACAGGGGGGACCTAGAGCCGCAGGTCTCGCAGAATCTGATCCGCCATGTTCTTGAACTGCCAGGTGTTGCCAGTCATACGCTTGAATTGTATTCCGTGCAGCGACAAAAGAGGCACTTTGACAATGAAGATTTCAAACTCCAGAATCATGCTTTCACCGAGGTCGCTCTGCACCTGCGTGCTTGTTTCTCCGGGAACACGTCTGGTGGTGACTCCGTTGCGTCGAGGGATACTATCGATCGACGTTTCCGAGTTGGAGTAGCTACGGTCTCTGTCTGATCGATCACGTTCTGCCCGGGCGGGAGTGCGGGGCGTCACTGGTTGGCGTTGCTCTCGCTCAAACTCCCGCAGTTCGTCCCGGTCATCGTTGCGCATCAGACCGCCGAAACTGAAGCGGCGGCGGTGGTGTCCAGGAGTGTGACTTGGGCTCATGGGAATATCTTGAACTTTGTTCAGATCAATGCTTGGCGTGTGACGGCAGGCAAATCCACCTTTGATCTCGGTGAAATCGACGTTGAGTTGTTTGAGCACCCGCCTGATGTCGGCGCGAATCGCAGGCACCGACCTGCCAGACGTAGTCGAGACACTGAAAAGGCCCTTCAAGAAGACAGGTTTCGCCAGCTCAGCGCTGTCCAAACGATCCGTCGAGACTCCGCTGTGTTCTGGTTCGAAATCCGTTTCTTCAGGCACGCCCGACTCGGGCACATTTTCTCGCTTTAATCGGCGTCGTTGAATGCTCTCCCGGCGCGCGTGACCGAGAGACTTGGTTCGCATGGAAGCCGAACGCGAGTGTCCGCGATGTCCCCGCGACGGACCAGACTGATCATTCGACACCGATTGCTCCGAGCCGCTCATCGGTACGGCCACTTCCTTTGGCACTCTGCCGCCCTCGCGACGACGCATGTCAGCAGAGTTGACGCTGGTAGATCGGCCCAGGCCAGAATTGCGGGATTCTCTGATGCTCATGCTGTGTGCTTGAATTGGAGGGGGGCTGAGAAGAGCGCCTTGCTGAGGCTGGCTGCTGCCCGATCGAAGAGCGGGAGCCGGGGGTTCTTCCCGATCTCTCCTGCCGCGACGGATACTGAAGCTCTTCCTTGGTGTCAAGGGAGTGCCGGTTGCGGCCGGATCAGCAGGTGAGTGGACATGAACCATGGGAGGATGAGATCGATCCTTGTCAAGACGTTCGGGCTCCCTGCGTTTACGAGTGCTGAACCTCCGAAGTAAACCTGCAGCAGCGCCCTCCTTTCTCTGCAGCTGTTCCACCTTTGTCTCACGCGGCGGTGGCGCGGTATGTCCGTGAGGCCCGTGAGGCCCGTGAGACCTGTGAGGAGACCCGTGAGAGGACCCGTGGGACCCGTGAAGCCCGTGAGGTCTCGCCGACTCCGGTGCATCATCTTCGCCATGTGTGCGAGCTCGAGGCCTTGATCTGCCACCCGTGGGTTTCTCGCCTGGCATCTCGAAAGCAGCCGCGTTGGTATGGGCAGCCTGTGGAGCGGCCAGCTCGGGCAGGTGTTCAGTCACTTTTTCGCGATCTCGCCCATGATCACGCTCTCTCTCTCGTTCCCGTTCCCGTTCTTTTTCCCTCTCTCTCTCCTTCTCTCGAGCCTTCTCCTTTTCTCGTGTTGATGTTGAAGGGGGATCTCGATCATGCTTTTCTTTGACGAGATAATAAATGGAAAGCAGTGGACTAAACGCATACATCGGGTCGTGTCCCAACTGCAGCGTGTCAGTGCTGGGTCCTGTCAGGGTGTCTCTGCTATTAGAAGAATTGCGCCTCTTGTAGAAGTCAAAGCCAAAGCCCCTCTTCTTTTCGGTCTCTCTGCTGGGCGTAGGAGGCTCTCGCTCTCGCTCTCGCTGGTACAGCTTGACGGCTTGCTGATATTCATCGGATTCGATGATCCTAGTAAGCTGAGCTCTGATAGTTTCCGGAGACCCAAAATTGAAGCCTTGCATGGCATGAATTACGTCTGAGTCGAGAGGATGGCTAAGGGGATCGCGAATCGGTAGATAATTCTCCGGTGGGCTATTATACCCTTTTGTCATCCACGGATGGCTCATCACCTCCTGCATGGTAGCACGCTGCTTCGGATCGGTCACTAGCATTCGGGACATGAGGTGCTTGCATTCTATTGAAAACAATCATTAGCTCAAGTCGCCCTGGGGAAACCCACTTCTTGAGAAAACGGGGAGGGAGGCGCAGGACAAAAGAAAAGACGAAAAGGAAAAAAGAGAAAAGAAAGAAAAATGGCGGAAAGAAGATACGCTCTCCGAACAGGATTACTCACCACTCGACAGCCAACTGGGATAGTCGACCAATCCCTTTTTGATCTTGGCATGAAGAGCAGGCATGCTCTGGTCGTCGAATGGCACCTTACCGCAGACGAGAACGTAGAGAACAATGCCAAAGCTCCATATATCAACCTCGGGCCCGGTGTAAGCTCTGGCCTGCAGCAGTTCCGGGGCAGCAAAATAAAGACTGCCGCAGAATGTTTTCAGGTGTCCACGCGGAGAAAAAAGGTTACTGAGACCAAAATCAATGATCTTGATGTCGCCAGTCTTGCTGATGAGTATGTTCTCAATCTTGAGATCGCGATGTACGATACTGTTTCGGTGGCAGTAATCCAGGGCGCTCGCAATCTGACGACTGAACTTTCGTGCTTGCTTCTCCTTAAGTTTCCCATGAGAGATGATGTAGTCGAGCATCTGACCCCCATTGACGTACTCGAAGAGCATGTACCAATGATAATTGGTGCGCACAACATCTCGCATGCCGCAAATGTGGGGATGATTCAGGAGGGTAACGATGGCTGCCTCGCGCGCCGTTCGTATTTCTTTGGATTGATCGGCTCGTTCCTTGTCCGCGCGGGTTTGATGTTCTTCGGTCGAGCCACGGGGCACAATTTTGCACGCGACCTATGAAGCGAGCAGATTGCACTGCGTAAGCAGGTGACGGATATTTGAATCATGGTGATTTTTGCCGCCTACGCTACAAAGCGTTGAGGTGCATTGAAGCGATGAGGGCCGAATAAATGTACAAAGAATGTTTTGACGGTCGGGGCATTGTGAAGGGAAAAAAAAAATGGTGACCAAAAAAAGCAAAAATGAAAATAAAAACAACAAAACAGGGCGAGAGCAGAAAGAATAATGAAAAAAAAAAAAATAGAATAAAAATAAGGTGAAATAACAGAAACGGTGACTTGGCACAAACCTGTTCACTGCCATCTTCTTTGCGAGCCAGTTTCACCTTGCCCATGCTACCTGCACCAATGGTCTTGCCGAGGATCCATTTGCCAGACTGAGTGGGAATGGTGGTGCGCGATCTCGTCTGTTTGCTGGCGGAATGTGAGCCATGATGAGCATCCTGGGGAGCACAATGAGATGAGACCGGGGCAGATGGGCTGCCATTGATGGGGGCGACAGCCGAAGGGCTCATGTCGGATGGATGAAGCAGTGGACGATGGTGTCGTTGGGAGGAGGAGCGAACGACGATGTTGGATTGAAGCGACTGAGGGGTGGACGAAGGGGCAGTTGAGGACTCGGCGGCGGCGGCGGCGGCGGCAACGGCGCCCCTTGTCGAGGAGGACGAGGTGCGATCTCTATCGGAGATGCGCCTTGAATGGGAAGAAGATGCTAAGTGCGAAGTCTCATAATCATGATGGGGCAGAATATCGTGGAAAGGACGGGAGGAAGGGGGCGTTGCATCAACCGTGGATGCAGACGCGTGGCGGTGGTGGTGACGCTGGTGCTGGTGCTGGAGAGGCAGAGGGTGCAGCGGCAGCCGTGGGAGACGAAAGCCGGTGGAGACGTGCTGGATGAAGGAAGAGATGGAGGCGGAGTGCAAGTGAGAGTGCAAGTGGGAGTGGGCGTTGGCTTGGGCGTTGGCAGATGGCCCGGTGGACGCGGCGACGGATGCAACAGATTGGCTGAACGGAGCTCGCGACGGGGGCTGGGCGTTGGTGGATGAGCCGCGCCCGGTGGCCGGTGCAGTGGCAGGCCCAGCGGCAGGCCCAGCGGTGGCAGCAGCAGCCCCAGTGGTGGCGTAGGCGCTAGCAGGCCCACCAGGGACGAGCTTGAGCGCAGATGCGGTAGCTGGAGCGGCTCCAGCAGTCCTGGGCCCAGATGACGACCCTGACAGTGATGATGAGCGCCTGCTCGTGGCGCGACACAGCGCTGTGGGTGCTGTGGGTGCTGTAGGTGCTGCTGAGGTTGATGCTGATGCGGATGCCGCAGCGGAGGAAATCGAATGCTGCTGCGGTCGAGCGTGGGCAGATCTGGACTCGGCGGCCGCGACGGACTCGGCAGACGTACGTGTGCCGCCTGACTGGGAGCGAGCCGGCGTCGCAGAAGACAACGCAAGGATCTCGGCCTGCTGCCGACGGCGAGGGCGATGGCGATGGCGCTGGCTAGGGTCATGGCCGGGGTGATGGTGGTGGTGGTGTTGAGTCGGGGTCTGGTGGGTTTGTTGGCGGGTGGCCATGATGGCTGTTGGTGAGAGGTGCATCCAGCAATGCCTCTTGACTCCGAGGACCTTGACTTGACTGTCGGCATCAGATCATGATGACTCGGTTTGATTTTTTTTTTCTTGGTTTGGCAGGTTGGGCAGAGACGGGTGATGAGCCGCGTGGGTGTGTATGATGGGGACGGCAGCGACGGCAGCGACAGCAGACACAGCAGACAGAGGCCAGCAGAGGCCAACCAGCACTGAGCAGAGGCCACCAGCAGGACCAGCTCACCGCAAACATGTAGGTCTCGGCTTTTTTTCAAGGTTCAACACGAAAATGAAAATCTCTTTTCTGCGTGTGGTCTGCTGATTGCTGCCGTGCACCCAACAACACATCACCACGCGTCTGGCGTCTGGCGTCTTGCGTCTGGTCTCGGATGCCTGGCCCATCGAGCCAACCGTTTGGTTTCTTCTTCAACATGGAATCAATAACATGCAGCATTCGAACACAGCACAGCCCTTCTTCCACGCGACGCCGTCGCCCCGTCCACTACATGGCTAGATGGACCGCCGGATCTGGACTCGCGGCGCTGCTTGGGAAATGCACATGCGCCCATCTGGACCCGACCCGGCACAAGGGCATCGTGAAGTGCATCACGACAGCCGGTTTGCATGACTCGACGTACATGACGGCACGTATCGAGCTTAAGCTGTGAGCTGTGTACGTGCAAGATAAAGCGCGCATGAGCAGCCAGAACACACATGCATCAACTGCTTTATCAAGACAAGAGGACATCTGAATGCAACCTGGCTATCCTGGGCCCCAGCATCCATCCTGTTCGTCCCATCCGTCCCATCCACAGAGATTGACGGATGAATGACCCAAACCAGTTGCCACCAAATATCGCTGTGCCATTGTGGCGTTGTGGCGTCTGCGTGCGGAACCATTGAAACAATGAAACGCTTCCAGAAAACCAAGAAACCGCCAGACCGCCAACAACCAGATAGGGCCTTCAATGAGGAAAAAAAAACCCCAAAAAAAAATCTCTACCGCCTGCCTAATCAGGCACCACACGGCCTCCTTCTCCACTTCAATTACTCCGATAGCCCAACCTAGTCTCACCTTACCACAGCCCGTCAGTGATCCACTCCGCATCGCATTCCGACGTCGTGGCGGAGATAGACAACATGTTGCAGCCGTTGACAAAGCCCATCAAAGCTTCATGACAATAAATGACCCGCCGCAATGTCATATAAGCGCTCACGATCGACTTTTGAGGCCGACGTCCATGCCCCATATGCCCTGTTCGGCACGCCATTGCCCGACGAGAATGATGTGCGCGATGATGGCTCGTACCTTCCTCTGTGGAAGCAGGATGTGAGGGACGAAAAGGGCAGAAGACGACTCCACGGCGCATTTACTGGAGGCTGGAGTGCAGGGTATGTTAATTTTGTCATAGATCCCACGCTGGGAATTCGACTCGCGCGTCCTGTACTGATGCCTACAGCTACTTCAACACCGTCGGCTCCAAGGAAGGCTGGACGCCATCGACATTCGTGTCGAGCCGTGCCACCAAGCGGAAAGATGCTGCGACTCCAACGACAACTGCGACTCCAGCGACGACACAGCAGCGGGCCGAACAGTACATGGACGAGGAAGACTTGGCGGATGCGGCCGAAGCGCAGACACTCCAAATAGCAGGCGCATTCGCTGGTTTGGGGGCGTCGACGACACAGGATGAAATGCGTGCTGGTGGCCTTTTGGGTCTGTTCAGACCCTCTGACGATACAAAAGGCCTGCAGCTCTTGCGAAAAATGGGATGGAAAGACGGGCAAGGCATTGGCCCCAAAATACGGCGCAGTGCACGCCTGGACTCGGGCAAAAACGCCCCCGAATCGGATGTCACGACGTACATGTTCGCGCCAGACGACACGCGAGTAGTTCAGTTCACGCGCAAGTCAGACAGGAAAGGACTCGGACATCAAGGAGAATCAAGACTGCCAGGCCTAACCAGCAGCACGCACTCTGACAAGGATGACTCGGACAACGACGATTTTATTTCGTACGATAAGCAAAAGAGCCTGTCGCTGTTTGGCGCCGGGAAGAAGAAGACGAAGAGGCCTGGTACCGGTGGTGCCTTTGGAGTTGGAGTCTTGAACGATACCGGCTCGGACGAAGAGGACCCCTATGAGATGGGTCCCAAGGTCCGATACAACCGCGTTATAGGTGGAAGCAAGAAGAAAAACAACACCAATAACAACAACAGCGATAAGAAGGTCAAGGCGGCTTCCAACCCCTCTTTACAAAAGGCACCTGTTTTCCTTCCAAAAACAGCAAGGTCCGGCAATAGCTTTCGCCGTTGTCATGATGGACGCCTTCCGCTCGATGGATTTGTTCTGGCCAAGGTGATTGAGGATCTAGCGGCGCTTCTAACCCAATATGCGCCGCCTGCAGTTCCAGAGGGCTGGAAGTCCTCCCGAGATGCATCCACCAAAGATGCTCCTGTAACCGCCTACACATCCACTGCCGATGCCGCCAAAGCATCTACTCTGTACCCGAGATCGCGAGCTGCTCTGCTCGGCGAGAAGGCCCTGCCCGGAAAGTCGGTGTTCGATTTCATCTCTACGGCGGCCAGGGACAAGCTAGCTGCCGCAACGGGCAATCAAAATCTACCCCCCGGACTGGGACAGCTCCCCGATGGGCATGTCCCCCTGTCCGCAGAGGAGAGGCGACGGGCACTTTGGAACCAAGTGCCCAAACTTGACCAACAAACCGCAGCAGCAGCGCTATCTCGCAGTTCGGGCGGCCCCTATGCCGATGATGAGGCAAAGCGAGAAAGATACAGGAAGTATCTCGTGTCGCAAGCCAATCCCGAACTTCCCATCCCGGACAAGGATCCTCGCACGACAGACGAGGAATACATACGAGAAGCCAACGACTTCTTCAACTGCGCTAGAATATTCAAGCCCATGACGGGCTTCATGGCATCCAGATTTACGACCTCCAAGACGATACTCAACCCGACCACGGGAGCCACTACCACCAGTACCGATCGTACTGAGAAGGCGGATTTGCTTTCAGCGCCTGCGGTCAAGGCGGCGGATCCCGCCGAAGAAGCCGCCAAGATGGGCATGTTTGGCACCATGACGCGCTCAGTAGCCGACTTTTACCCCACGCGCCTACTGTGCAAGCGGTTCAACGTCCGGGCACCGGCGCATTCACAGCCAGATTGTGGGACAGAAAAGGATGCCGCGTCGATGTCGTTCAACGCAGCTGCGGACCGAGGAGTGCCTTTATGGACTGCCGCCGCCGCCCCACCAGCAGAACAAGCCCAGATGGCCGGATCAGTCACGTTGTTGCCGCAGCCCGCGGTTGTGGATCCGGAGAAAAATGAGGCTGTTGAGGGCAAGACCGCCAATGCCGACGTTTTAAGGGCGATATTTGGCGATAGTGAGAGCGAAGTAGGGGAATAAGAGAGCTATTCGCATACTGGAGACATGCATCGTTGATTTGCTGGCTGTCTACGTATCGGGCGCCTCTCTGCGGGTTGACTCGTGCAAATAGACAGATGGAAGAAAAAAAAAGCTACTCTCCAAAGAATCACTATTTGCGAATTATATTACATAATGTAGGCTCAACTGTTAGACACGGAAAAAAAAAAAAAAAAACCCTACGACAAAAGTAGGATGAAACTAAAAAAAACATTGTAATAGGAATCTATTGTCTAGACAACCCGGGCATCTCTGGCTCGCGGACCCAACGCGGATGCAGCATCAGGGGGTGAAGAGGTCGTAGGCGTCGCAGCAAAGACCGTCGGTGACCATGCAGTGGATCGGGACGAAGACGAGATGGACCATTTGCCTAGTCGAGCAAGGCGTTGGGCAGATGGGCAGACGACTGCTGCGGGTAATGCTCCTGGTGCTGCTCCTGCATGGGGGAAGAAGGCATGGATTCGGGCGGGTGAGGCGGTATCTGGTGGAAGCTCGCCGTATAGCCGCCGTCTCGTTGCTGTTTATTGCGACGGAGGAGGACGACGATGGCCGCGCTTAGCAATGCCAGACCGGCAAGACCACCGAGGACGCCGCCGACAATGGCTCCCGTGGGAGATTTTTTCTCGCCCTGGCTATTGTCGGCACGACCGCCATCAGGAGCCGCAGCGGCCGTCGCGGCCAAAGCATTCAAAGTCGGCGCCGGGCCGCCGACGCACTCTCCGTTACTGCCACACGTTGCGGGATGCTCACACCACTGGATCTCGCCGCCGCCGCCGCCGCCGCCGCCGCCGTTGCAGCAGACGCTGGTGTCAGGGAGACAGATTGTACCGCACAGCCGCTTTCCGGCCGGGCACTTCGCCGTCGGCAAGCCGTTGCAGACGTCGCCTCGCGGGCAGCACCCCTGGCTGTAGCAGTCGAACCCGCGGTCACAGTACGTCCCCTGGATGCCGTCACAGCACGTGCCGCCGCTGGGCATGCAGAATTCCGTGCCGCAGGCGTCCTGGGTGGCAAGACACACGCTTGACCGAGCAGATAGGTCCGCGAAGGAGTGGTCTCGATAGCGGTTCAGGGGGTTCATGGGCGCGGCGTTGAAAAAGGAGGGGCTTCCTTGTACGGTCAAGACGCTCCCGGCGGTCAAGGCGATGACACAGGCAAATTTCATGTTGTTTTTTTTTTTTTTTGTCCCTCTTTTATTTTTTTTTTTGCCCTCTTTTTCTTTTGCCAAGTCCCTGCCGTTGAGGGTTTCGTGCAAAAGTCTTGCTATGAGAGGGGATCTCCCGGGAGAGCAAGGACCTTGTCGCAGCAGGCAATCTTTCCTCTCTCTTTCTTTGTTCTTTCGGTTCTTCTTTTTGGGGGTTTCGGTCCGAACGAGGCTTACGTTTCGAAGGAAAGCAAGAAATTGAAAAGAGAAGTGAGTTTAGATGTACTCCGGCATCTCATGGAGCTTGTCGAGACTCCAATAGAAAAAGGGGGGAGCGTTGACGGCTTGGTAAGATGAGGCCAGGTGAAAGAGATGGTAGGACAAGAAATGGCAGGTGAAGCAGAATAGAATAAGAATAGACGGAGGAATAAAGAGAGGATCGCCTGCTGCCAGAGTTGAAAAATGGCTGCCCTCGTACTTGTCTCTCCGCAAATCACTTAGACGAGGCGCGCTACCGGATTCCCCCCCATGGCGAACAGCCGGACGTGCAGAGCGGTTTGTTGTTCCCGAGACGCGCTGTCTACACCAGGTCGGTCGCGAGGGTTCCCAGGATGTGTCGGTTCCGACTTGGACGAATTCCAGAGCCTCACTGCTCTTACGCATCAAACAACGTCAACCTCGTCCACCCGGACGGGCCATGCGCGAAAAGGAACCCCCACAACATCGCCGGAGCCAGCTCCGCGTCCAGGAGGGAGATGGAAAAAAAAAAGAAGTCGATGAAACCCCTTCTGCACTGCTCATCTTGTCTCAGATGACGGAGCACTGACTGGCTTTCTGCTACACGACCCGGAAAGGCGTGTCTGGCGTGCCGTCCACGTTATGCCGTATAAACAGACTCGGGAGGGGAGCCGATGAGCGCGCCTGGGGCTTCACCACACGAGACATGGCATGGCATGTATGACGGGACAATGAGACGGTGCGCCGTGAGTTATATAACCATGGCGCGGGCTGCGCATGATGATGTCGCGACGTTTACGTGGATGTTGTTATTGTTTGCATGATGATGGTGATGGTGATGGTGATGGTGATGATGATGATGATGATGGGTCAACGAGCCTCCTTTCTGAGGCGTCTGCCACGGCGCGTGGGCGTTGTGTGTGTGGTGGATGGGCTGTCGATGTCTGGAGATAGACGGATTTGGGGGGTAGGAAAGGAAAGAAGGGAAAATCAATTCTATTGGAATCGTTGTATAACAGAAAGAAGCAAGGACAGGAAAAAGAAAAGACGGGAAAATAAATAGATACAAAGGTCCAGACCCTCACGTCAATCGAGATCATGGCAGGACCAAACCCCTTCTCTGTGATGCCATTCCAGGGGGGGTGTCATCCACGAATAGGGGCACAGTTTGCACATTGTCCTAAAATGTGAGCTGGACGCGCAAACTATGTCTATTAACCATTTTAGTTGAAAAAGATGTAGAAACTGCATCTAGGTTTTATAAATCCAATCTTTGTAAAGAACTTGGAGGACTATATGAATAAGGGCTCCGAAACTCTTGTACAACTACCTATAAAAGAAACAGAATCTATAAACCATTGATGAGAAGGAACCATTGATGAGAAGGAAGAACTTTTTGCTTTAAACTTTATCGTTCGTCTCATGGTTTGTGGGCCCAAAACAATACCCCAAAAGGCTTCTTCTATGCACGCCCACAATCAACTGGGTCGGCCAACCGGGTCGCATAGAACCGCGAAAATAGGAATAGGTGAATTGAAAGGGCTTGGATTATCAAAGTAGAGGATGTATAAGAGAGAGAAGTAGAAAAGATTAAATAATAGAATATTACTTACAATAAAAAAAAAAAAAAAAAAAAAAAAAAGGGAACTTATGTGCAGAAGAACTAGGCACTACCACAACAAAGCAGGGCTCAAATTTATCGCTGACAACGGAGCATTCAATCTGCGATAACCTACCAGTAAGTCGCAGAGTCCTGCCGACTTGTACACAATCATGACCAGATGTTCCGTGCTAACCCCCAATGCCCTCATTCCTGTAACTGACCATCCTTGTTACTGTCTTGGGAAACTCACCTCCAAAAAGGGGTTTCCCACCGCCAACCAGGAAGATAACAAATCCTCCAACCTGACGTACACGTGACCATATAATTGTGACATTGAGTGTCCATCCTTATCATGGCCTTATGAGGCACCGCGCAAGCCGCTGATGCCAGCGAGTTACGTGTCGTATTCAGCATAACAATCCCCCCTTGTTCTATCCGCTGTGACCGTCGGCGACGGAGGGAGTCCAGTCACCGCGGCACAATAGCTATATTCGCTACACGGAGTATGAATAGTAAAGTAGTCTCCAAACTACTAGATTTGGTGTCTCTGTAGGTATAAAGTAGCCCCCCTCTACGATTCTATATACATCATGGACCGATCTTTTGTATTGGCACACTTTGCCGCTGTTAGTGGAGTACACCCATACCGCTGCGCCTCGTCCCGAAACTGCAACCAAAGCCATCCCATCTCAAGAACGGCCGATCAGTGTTTTGGCATGAGAATGTTTCCCCTTGTATGATCCTTGGTGGGCCTTGCCTTCTGAAGCAGGATGAAGAAACTTGGCTAGATGGTAAAAAAAAAAAAAAAAAAAGGCTTTTGTAGCGCCAACACAGCCACACGGATCAGCATTCTGACAAAGGCACCAGGACCAAGGGTCCATGATTTCTCTTGTTTGCTCAAAAAAACACGAAGCCCAGATTTGTGTAGGTTGTGCCGGTAAAGGGGTCGCGACAGGGGTAAATGGGCTGCACCAGATCTCCTATCCGTACATCCGCGTGCGTGAGAGTGAGACATGGTATTTTCAGCAGATTGTCCACGATGCATCCGCACGCGGTATTTGGTCACTATTTGCTCGGTGTCCCACTCGTGAAGTTTTCACCTTTGGGAGAGTTTTATGCGGGCCACCCGCCGCCTGCATCCCACGGCCCGGTATGGAGATTCATGCAGTCTAGTCCTTTCAACGTTGCTATAAACGAATCTTGTATGGAACTGTGCCTTTTTAAAAAGAACTCGACTGAATGGATAAATGAAGAACTTTTCTTTTCCATTTTCTTTTTTTTTTTTTCAATAAAAATCCCCCGCAAAAAGCCCTGTATGGAACAGACGATGGTTATAGTTCAGACAACAACCCCCAAGGGATCGAAACAAGCACAGCAAGAAATGACCAGTGGCGGTGGCAGTATTCGTGAAGACAAAAATAGGGGGAAAAGAACAGAGATCAAACAGAAAACAAACCACTACTCATCTGCCAACTCATCTGTCAACTTCCTGGCCACGCGGTGATACACAAGCACATTGGTTCCATCGGCCAGAGGCTCATTGCGCGGCTCAAGAGCATAGCGGCCGAGTCTCGGGGCGGCCACCCAGCACACAAACCAGTACCCGACCGAGAGGGCGAGGACGACGAGTCCCACGACGCAGTACAGCCAGTAGGGCAGGGGAGGGGTGTCGCCGACGCCGCCGGGGGGCCGCAGGAAGGGCGCAACGAGCTGGAAGACCTGGCCGACGGTGAAGAAGACGGCGACGGGCCACCACACTTTGAAGGGCCGCTCGGCGCGGGGATTGCTGCGCCGCAGGTAGAACAGGCCCGACACGACGAGCAGGTGCATGACCGAGGCCGGGTAGCCGACCAGGTCGACGAGGAAGTTGTAGGCGTTGCCAAAGGGGATGGCGACGATGACGAGCATGGAGGGCAGGAAGTGCAGGAGCAGGCCGGAGGAGGGCGAGCCGAGGGGCCAGTTGGAGGCCCAGAAGCGCGCAAAGGGGATGACGCCCTCCTTTGCGAGTTCCTGGTTGAGCCGGGCCTGCGCAAACGTCACCGTCATGACGTTGCCAAAGGCCGAGAGGGCGACAAAGACGCTCAGGGCGCGTCGGGCGGCGGCGCCAAAGACCTTGCCCATGAAGTAGGAGCCGACGGTGGTGCCGGAGGCGGCGATCTCGGCGGGCGTCGCGGCGGCAAAGTAGGCCACGTTGGCGAAGAGGTAGAGGATGCCGCATGTCGTGAGGCCGAGGGGCCCGGCGATCCGGATGGTGCGAACGGGATCCTTGACCTCGTTGAGAACGTACATGGCATTTGCCCAGCTTGAATAAGAAGAGAGGGGGAAAGAAATCCAATGGACAGGTGAGAGAAATTATCAGTAAACTTGGTCATCATATTTCCAAAAGCATTTCTTGTCGTGTCTTGAAAGGGGTTAAGCAAGAAAAGGGGGGGGGGGGTGTTGTTGGTTATGGGTATGTATATGTAGATCAGTACATGTCGTGTCCGCGCGAGTCGATATGTATATGCACTCACTCACCCCGCATATGAATCAATGACCTTGTACAGCGCCGTGGCATACGGATTCCCCGATGTGGCGGACCCGGCAAACGCATTCCGAAAACTGGCGCCGGGATCTGGCACCGTCGGCACCCCGCCGGCCAGGACGGCCCATCCGGTGACGACGATGAAGAGCAAAAGAAGCAGCTTCAGGGCGGTGAAGAAGTTCATGCCGTGGACGCCGAGTCGGGGGAACAAGGCGTGTACGAGGCTGATGAAGATGAGGACGCTGATGGCGATGCCGCGCTGCTGCCATTCGGTGGCGGCATGGCCGGTTGCGACGATGAGGTTGGAGGCGAAGATGATGCAGCTGGATGCTATTTATGGTTAGTTTTGTTATTTTTTTTTTTGTTTTTTTCCCTTCCGTCTTCTTTTCCTTCCGTCTTCTTTCTTCTTCTTTTCTCTCTTTTTTTATTTTCATCATATACATAGTTCTTTTCCTCTTTTGTTCCCTCTCGCCCTGTAAAGCACAACGCGATAAAAGATAAAAAGTGCCCACATGTGAATCCAAACATGACAGCCTGAATGGCATAAACCGTCGTCACGAGCATCCTGGGCCGGCGGTAGGCGGCCTCGAGATAAATCTTTTCGCCGCCGCTCCGGGGAATCATGCAGGCGAGCTCGAGCCACACGCAGAGACCGGCGATGGCGAGCAGCAGGCCGAGGGCCCATAGGAGGAGGGAGGCGCCGACGCTGCCGACCTCGTTGACGATGGAGGAAGGGGTGGAGAAGATGCCGGTGCCGACGATGCGGCCGATGCTGATGACGATGGCGTGGTCAGCTGTCCATTTTTTTTTTTTTTTTTTTTTTTTTTTTTTTTTTGTTCCTCTTTTTCTCAAGACAGCGTCTGTGATGTCAACCGTGCAATATGGAATGGGCAGCTAGAAGACGCACATGAGCGAGGTGGTGCTCCAGACGCCGAGGTGCCGGCCGAGACCGCCGGCCGTGTACTCGTCGAAGCCGAGGCCGCCGACGCCGTATTTGAGCGCGCGGCCGTCTGGGCTGTGGCTGTCGGGGCTCCTGTCGCTACAGGCGCCTCTCCGCTGTGCCACGCCGCTGCTCGGCCGGCCCATAGCGGCGGCGGCGGCGGCGGCACCGGCACCGGTGGGATGGCTGGTCATGTCCACAGATGTCAATCGGTGCAAGCAAATAAATCGACAATATATATATGTATGTATATATAGATAAATAGATATAACCCTCTCCCTCGGTATCGTGTATCAGTCCAAAAAAAAAAAAAAAGCAAGCACAAAATCACGGTCCAGCGCAATGTAGGCCGGGGCCCTATATACATGTATCCAAATGTCAAGTCCCTCTGGTCACCGGTGCATCGTGCCGAGCAGGCTACATTCGCGTACCAACCCACTCCCTCCACCAATAGAAAAATCTGCATTGACGATCAGGTCAAGAGATGCATCGCACGCAGCCCCGGCCCCTCGGGTACCTTGACAGATGGCGCGTTGTTCGCTCGTCAAGTGCACCACCACCAAGGCTCCCGATTACCGTCAAAGGCTCGCAATGCGTGGCAGTGATGGAGTCCTTGATGGAGTCCTAGGTATTCCTGGTGCCATGAGGCCGATACATCGTCGCCGGTATTGTCCTGTCCCGCATCCGTTGTGTAAGACGTTGGGTTGACATGTATTGGACGGGTACTTGCTCGAGGTCACGCAATTTCAGAAAGCGGGCTTTGCGGGAATCCAAAAGACATGCCGTGCATATACATGACACACATGCACGTATTACATGCAAATGTCCGCATCCATGCATCTACAACGCTGCAGCTCCAACGCAAAAAGTCCTTTGACTCTCTCTCTCTCTCTCTCTCTCCCCGGGCGGGCGAATCGCGCGTCGAGCTTACCAATGCTGCCGCGGCGGGCTGGCCAACAAGCGACCAACTTGTAAACGAGAACAAAACAAATCAAAGCGGACTGGTCGAAACGACCAACAAAACCGTTGCCGGTTCAGTTGGCGGTTCAGTTGCCATTTCTTCATTCCCGCTGCTCTCCGCTGCCAACTGGGCCCCGCTGGACGTGCGCGAAAATGTCTTTGTCTGCATCTGTTTTTGTTTTTGTTTTTGTTTTTATTTTTTAGCACCAAGACACAAGCCGATTTCGGGTCATTCCTCAGAAAAGCGTGCATATCGTACGCATCGGGCCGAACTGTACTTCTGCACGGCAAGATGGACTATTCGCAATAGATGGACATGAGAGAGACAGTGACATGGAAATAAATGCATACAAGAAGTAGGAATCCCAGAACTCAAGCGCCCAAGTGAGAATTGCTCAAGTGCCCAATTGCAAGATACACAAAGCCACAAGCCCCAAACCCCCAAACGCCAATTCCCGTGGCATCAGTGGAAAACTCATGCGCCATGAGCACGACCTGGCTTGCTCATCAGACCAGGGTCCTGTTAGTCCAAGCCCATATGCATGCGCACACATGTATGCATGTAACTGAACCAATGCGACGCTAGACTCGCCCTCGCAAAGGGGAGTAGAGTCGACCCTTGATGCGGTAGGGAGTCGGACTTGAAAGGGAAGAAAAGATGAACGTCATGTTGGACTCTGTATGTTACTTTTTGAGAACTTGTATGGTTTTATACACACACACACACACACACACACATATATATATATATATATATATACACACATATATATACACACACATATATATACACACACATATATATACACACACATATATATACACACACATATATATACACACACATATATATACACACACATATATATACATTTTGTGTACATTTTCTTCTGTTTGCTCCCTAGATGTTTACATCACTCCTCCTCGTCACCCCTCGACTTCAAACCATATACCCCTGGACCAGTCCCTGCGTCCAAACGCACACACACATCTCTCTCTCTCTTTTTCTTTCTTTTTTTTTATAACAAAACAAGGGTCTCAAACGCCCCCCCCCCCCCCGACGACCCCGCCATGTTGCCAAGAATCCAAGGCAGGCGAGCGGGCACAACCGGCATGAATGCCTGGCGCGCCCGGACCAGCCGCCAGAGCGCGCACAGTGCCAGCCGTGCCACGTACGTAATGAAGGAAAATTTAATAAAGGGAAAATAAGAATAAGAATAAAAACAAAAACAAAAACAAAAAATACAACCGTTGACGTGTCTGGGGTTCCGTCGGCCTCATAACCGATCATACCCGACCCATGATTGATCCATCATTGATGCTCTTGTCCAGTATCGCCAAGTACTCGGACGCCCTCCGAATCAGATGAGTGCCCACCGCCGAGAACAGCAGGCATCCAAAGTGCCTCGGTCGTTTGACGCAATGGCAGGTCAGGAAAATAGGACCCCTCGCCCTGTAATCCAAGACTTGGTTGGTTGATTGGCGTCCCGTGCAAGGACTCCGTGGATATCCATGGACGACAAGACGTCACTGGTCGATCCCTTTGTCCCCGTAATACAAGTCGAAGCATTCTCTGTCAGTACAAAGAGGTACAACCCACACACTATCTGCAGAGTATTTCTAGATGCATTGGGTCTGGTACTTCTGAGGTACCCGCGCTCGGTGGATGTGGCCTGCTTGGCGCCGTGAGACCGTCAGCGGGATGCACCGTGCAACCGGCAGCCTTTTTATTTCCTATCACACGTGTCGTAGACGGAAAATGGGCATGTCAACCATGCAGCGCATTACATTACTGGACTGATTTCTACTAGAGTATATGAATAGAAGTACAAGGAAAAGCTAAAGAAAGGTAAACAACGCCAAACACCCATTGCCAAGCATATATCGCTCATCGTGACCCTCATGTTGCCAGAAGTCACACCGTTTCCATGTAACCCATACGTGTACATGCATGTAAATACATGGCAAACATAGCATGTGCATGTACACATGTCGATGCAAGACTTCCCCCCACCCCCAAAGCAGCCTAATGAGCCATCCCCCCGTTTTTCTTTGACATGGCATGATGTAAGACCAGATGTTCTTGCGACAGCATTTCCCATCCAAAGACACTTTTGTATCGAAAGTTTCTTATTTTTTTCCGTCCTCATGTGTCATCGCCCCCTCCTTTCTTTTTCTTTTTCTTTTCCTTTTCCTTTTCCCTTTCCCTTTCCCTTTCCCTTTCCCTTTCCTTTCTTTTTTTAGTCTTCATGCGTCATTACCCCATTTTTCTGTTTTATTCCTCTTCTTCTTCTCCGTGTCAAATCTTGCCCAGATCCCATATATCATCACAGATCAAGTGTTCATTCTCATAATGCAACAGTTCTTTGGGAATGGCATCAAACATGGGCTGATACGCATCCGACAGGCCCCAGGAATCCAAAAAGTCGGTCCATCGGACGTGAAATGACGGGCTGGGCTCCTCGGCTAGTCCCGTCAGAGGCGGCGGTGGCTTGACGCCCCTCTCTGTGAAACACCTCGCCACCTTCATCCACAGCTTCTTGTCCTTGAGTTGATGGACGGCAATCACGTCTTGGCCGTACAGCGCATGCGACTGTGCCTGCGGGTGCGTATCGGCCCTGGCGTAGGCGGTGCCGTCTCCTCGCGAGTCCGTGTCGTCATAGTCGAATTTCTCCTCCCCCCCAAAGTTCACGAAACTCGCCCTCTCTCCGGCCTTGTGCATGAGGATGCCGACAGTGGCGTCTTCGCCCGTGATAACGTTGAAGCGTTCCTGCAGCGTGACGAGCAGCTGCATCATGTCCCACGTCATGGTGTACATGGACCCGTGAGCAAAAGTGTTGTAGCCGCTAATGGAAAAGTACAGCTGCCCGATGACGGTACGCTTCACCGTCGCCGAATATCGGGCGGCTCCTCCCCCCAGACTGTCGTTGGACACCCGTAGTCGGGGGACAAGATATCGATGCCAGAAAGCAGGTGCGTTGAGCCACAAGTCTGTATCGAGCTTGGTGACGTACTCGTATCGTTGGCCACTGTTCAGCAGCCACTTGTAGAATTCCAGCGTCTTGATCGTGTTGGCCGTCACATCGTCCTCCACAAGGTGGTCAAGAACAATCATGTCTCCAAAAGTCCTGTTTTCGTACCGAACCGTCTCGTTCCAGCCAGGACCCGGATTCGACACAACGAAACGAGGGACAAAGGGCACATCTCGAAACAGCCGCATCCAAGTCGATCGTATAAGCATTCGGCGTTCAACATCCTGCGCGGCGCAGATGACGGCGGCCAGCCAAGGGTGTTGTCCCGAAGAATGGTCGTCCTGCGGCTTCAGACGATGGGGTTGTTGGGGAGAGTCGGGAAAGGGCACCAACGTCTGTTGGGGCGTGTGCAGATTGGTCGTGTCGTGATCGTGGACAATGGTCTCGATAGTCCACGTCCGCGGGGAGCGGGAAGGCAGTAAGCAGAGGTATACGATCAAAGTGACAGCAAAGAAGACGCCGACAAGACCGAAGCGGAAGTGGCGTCGTGAGATGCGCTGCAGGATAACTGACCTCGACCACGTGGCATTAGGAGGGTTTGATCGGCTGGAGTCGAGAGCAATCATTGTTCAGGACTCAGGACTCGGGGCCGAGCCTCTAGCAAAAAGCTCTTATTCGGACCAGAGGTTAGAGGTTTTTTTTTTTTTTTGTTCTTTTCTTTTCTTTTCTTTATTTTGGAAAAAAGTCCTTCGGTCCGGGTCTGGCACCAGACCCAAGATTCTCGTTTTCTGATGGCTGCCTGCAGCCCCCCTGAATAAGCTGTGTGGTGAGCAGCGAAGTCATTCCAGGGCAGTGGGGGGGTGGGGGGGGAGATGTGGCCGTACGTCGTCAGACAAGTGAGCAACAGCCAGGTCAAAGAAGGTCTGGAAAAGAAAGAGCCGAGACGCAAGACGAGACTGCCGGGCGCGGAGACGGCAATTCACCCCTTGGCTTGGTGCAGGGTGAGACTGATGTTGATGCATGTGCATCTTCTTCATCTTTCCTCCCTTGACTTTTAAGTGCCCACGCCGCGGTGCCCCTGTTAAGTACATTCCTGTCGTTCACGGCCCAGTTATTATTCCCCGGCAGGAGCCACCCGTTCATGGCCACGCGTCAAGCTTGGGGGAAGAGGCACACCGCCAGCGAGGGAGGAAAAGGGGCACGTTGATCCAGAACTTCCAAGTTCTGACGTTTTGGTGGGGCTGGACGGCTGGACGGCAGTTCTAGCCAGCTGTTTAAGCCTTGGCAGACAGACCACCCCATCACAGTCGGCGACTTTCCCGACTAGAACACCAGCCGCCCGTGTGACTAAACAGACGTAGTACACATGCCATTTATTTGTACACAATCGTCAATGTCATCATTCTTGGTAAAGTGGTCATGATTTGTGAGCGTGTTTTCTTCTTCACACCTCAAAAACGAAGCGCCAATCTGCATCCATCACGAGAATGGCCTTACAATAAAGAGAAAAAAAAAAAGAAAAAAAAGAAAAAAAAAAAGGACAAGTAAAGGGAGGAAGGTGGGGTTCCCTCTCACAGCTTCTACTACCATCCTATCTTAATATCCTGCCCCGGAAGACCCTCCTCGCAGTCTGCCAGCGTCTTAATAGCAAGCATCGATTCGCCCTCCCTCATCGATCGAATTCCAAACCGCGCAATGCGGTGTCGAGGGCACGACGGCGCGCCGAGGATGCACCCACATCCGCCCGGGCTCTCCAGGCCGTTGGCATCCGCATCCGCCTGCTGAAGCTGGATGCCGCTTTCCTCAAAGAGCATAATGGCCTCCAGAATGGCCGCCATGTGTCGGGTATCCCAAAAGGGCTCCCGCCGAGGCCACCTTCGCATAATGGCCACAATCATGCGCCGCATCTGGCTGTCGTGATAGCCGTGTCCCACCCAAAACAGCAGCCTGTGCAACGAGGGGGAGAAGATGAAGAAGGAGAAGTCGGCATGCTGCTTGATCTTGTGCGCCTGCAGCTCCAGAACATTCTCGGCCGCGGCAATGATTTCTTCAATGACAAACCGTGGCACGCTACACACGCTGGAGCAGGGATCCAGACTGCCGTCAGCCACCAGCTTGGCGACAGCCAACCAGAGCTCCAGGGCTGACATTCTTTCCTGGTCGTCTAGACTAAACTTGGCACTGAACTTGAGGGTCAGGTATCTTACTTCCCAATCAAAGAGCGTCTTTCGGTACGCTTCCCGCATCACGGGCGACAGGTCGCCGTGGTATCGCGACGGATAGCCCGAAAGGTCCTGTAGATCGGACAGGATGACGAGGAATTCCAGATAGGCTGCCTGCAACGAGTAAAAGGGCTGCGTGGGGGGGTCTTCGTGGATTCGGGTTTGTTTCCGCAGCGGCAGCATCGATCCCCAGCTCGACCGATTGGTGTAATGCAACTTGGTGTAGGTCTCCTGACTGAGGAGGGTGCTTGATGTTGTCGAGTATGACGATGGCGACGGCGAAAGCAACGATGACGACGCTGCTGGTGGTGGTGGTAGTGGTGGTGAGGCTGAGGCTGAGGCTGAGGCTGATGCTGATGCTGATGCTGATCCGGATGCCGATACGGAGGAGGGAGAGGAGGAGGAGGAGGAGGATGATGCCATGATGGCCAATGTGGCTGACTGACCGTCTCCGCCTGCTGGCCTCTGCAGCTCGCTGAAGAACTTGAGGGCATTGATAAAGTGGCCTGCCGACTCGGCCAGCTCGCCGTCGATGGAGCAGAGCCCTGCATAGAGCGTGTTGACGAGGACGAGGGCCTCCTTGTCCAGCTGGCTCAGGCACGGCCCGCCGATGAGCTTGACCACCTCGTGGATGGACGCATTCTGGTGCTGCAGAGCATACACGTAGCTCTCCTGTTTGAGCCTGGCAGACGCGGGCGTGTGGTCGGGGATCCTCACTCTCTCGTACGTCGCCGCAAAGGCCAGGCACGAGTGCCATATCGCAGGGTAGATGTGGGCGGCCTTGAGCACGTCGAGAGCCCAGAAGTGATAGTCGAAGCCGCCGGCAATCTGTTGGACGGCATCGGTCCGCATCAGATGGAACATGCGCATGTCCTGGTGACTCGGTGTCGTGGCCATGGCCACGGGAGCCAAACTCACGGCCGGTTCATGCAGCACGGCCACCCGCCCGGGCGACGGAACCACGGCATCAACCACGACCGAGTCCTGATAGAGGGATCCCTGACAATGCAGGCCGCCTTTCAAGCATCGGTGGCATGTCGGCTTGTTCTCGTCGCACTTGACGCGACGATTTCTGCACGTCAGACAGCCCGTCCGAACCTTGGGGGCGTATTTCTTCTGTCTTGATTGACGGGGTTGGTGGCCAATCGTGACTTGGAATGAACGATGCACAAGGGACCGTTGGAGAGCTGGTCGGCTGCTCTTCGGCTGGGTGCGTCCATGCAAGTGTGTTGTGCCTTTGGTCGTGCCTTCCGAAGACTCCATGTCGCAGCGCGGTGGATCATCTGATCTGATGCGATGCTGATGCAGTCGAGAATCACACCCTGTGCATGCGATGTGCGATGAATGACGTTGTATCTTTTGTGTTGTTGTTGTTGGGGATGATGTTTTAGTCGCAAAGGGCGCAGTCACCCGAGGGTCTTTTTCGCTTTTTTTCACATTCTGGCTTTACCCTCTGTGTTTCATCGTCTAATAATTTTTTTTTTGGCTCTTCCGCCCCATTCCCCGTCTGCCTGATTCTTCCTGTCTGCCTGATCACGACGAACCAAAACGGCTCTCTTGGCTTTTTTTGAAGACGAGGAAAGAAAGGGAAAAAAAAAAGGGCTGCCTAAAAGAGGGGCTCTCTTGGACGCGGGCGTGGCAAATGGGCATCGTGATTGATGTCGCCGACCAAGGCCAGCCACCGCCAACACGATGTGATTGGTCGAAAGAAGCGTGGCTGCCAATAGAAACCGTTGCTGTTTCTGCACCGGAACAATGTCCGGTCACCGGTATACTGGCTCGAACTGTGATGAGCAACATTTGGTCACTTGACCATGTTGAATGACCTCTCATGCTTACCGACTACCTACTAGGTAGGTAGTGGTGGCAAATAACGAGGGTATTCGGCTGTCCTTCCCGAATCCTGGCGAGTTGGTTTTACACATGCGGATATTCGTTGCGCCGGACCGAAAAAGCTCCCTTCTATCATTTCCATGACGCGTTTCGCACAATCGGCGCAGCTGTCTATCGGCATTATGGACCTCAGATCCTACCCAATCCAATGTAGCTTGTGGAGACGGAGTGCCTTGGGTAAGCACGCAATAGCAACTAGGCCCAAATCGGAAGAGGTGCCCGCCTACATCGCCCATAACCTTCATCGCAAGCTTAATCAACCACGGGCTTTAATCGGGCTTCAATCACGCCTTCCGTTGCGCCTTCAATCAATCAATCAATCGCAGCCTTTAATTACGACCCCGATAAATCACTAATTTGTTTTAATAAATTATGCCCTCTATAAATGCAACAAAAAGACTTAAGAAACTAGAAAACGAAAAAGTGTTTTTTCTTTAAGAAATATATAAAAAAGATGGCCTCTTCCGTTTGACACTTTACTAATATGTATACATACTGTATGTACAGTACCTCTGCAAGTGTGTGGTCTGGAATGCATGTGACAGATGGTCCGGTGCCGAGGGCGTACGAGGGCTCCATGAAAAGGTCCAGACGCCATGTCCTGCGGCGCCGTGATTCTATTCCGGGCAAAGCCGGAGACGACCCGGATCAACGAGGTGGTAGTGAAGAAACGGTGTTGCCCAACATTGAAAACACCGCGGTGTGTACGCAAGGCAGAGTAAGAAGGGTAAGACAGAGCAAAATGGAGCCAGAAAGAATACGGACGGAAGCAAAGACGGAAGAAAGAGAGAGAGCACCCTACGATCTACTGAACACGACTGATGCATACATCTGCGCATCAGATTCACATCCCTGGCTGCCGCACCGCCGGCAATGCTACGCCTGTGCTCTCATTTCGTTGGCGATAGGGCGAACGCTTCCTCTGGCTTTGGCGCGGCCTCTTTTGGATGAATATGATGAGGCTATCCGGTGGAGAACGGGAAAAATTGGATAGCTCTTGTTCCATTGTCCGGCCATTGGTCAATGGAAACGGGCAAGTATTTTGAAGTCCTGCCTCATTAAAGTGTGGTGTTGAGCAGCGTTGCAGTGTGGAAATTCATGAGAATAGATAAGCCCGTCCGTCGCAGGCGAGAGCTTCCCGCAGGCGTGCCCCGTATTTTTTTTTTTTTTTCCCTTTAAAAGAAGAAGAAAAAAAAAAATCTCACGGGGGCAAAACAGAGGGTGTTTTATACCTCCGCCCCCGGATGTATTAGTCATTTCATCTCGTCTCATTCGTTCAACAAGAATTGAAGTGATAAGTACCTAGTCGGCGCAATTTGCTTTTCATCTCATGCACCACTTCTCGTCGAGCTTTTTTTTAAATGTCCCGTCCCAACTGCACAGTTTATGCATACATACACGCAGCAATGCGTGGGTAGTGGGAAGGGGAAGCCAAAAAAACGTGCTCAACTTGGACGAGTTTCCATTTTTCAAGCCTTTTTACCCGCGCCCACCCTGGTTTGTTGCGATTTCCCTGACGAGCCAGAGTCCAGACGCCACGGATATACCGTTTGGTTTTGCCCCCCCCGAATGAGAAGCCTGCACGAAATCCCTGCTAGCTCGTCCGGCCTGAACGTTCCGGGGACCCTGGACCTCCTTAAGAATCGAGTCGATGGGGCCAACCGAGCTGTCTCTAAACTCCATCTGGCATTGGATTCTAGAATCTACACACCACACAGTGCAGCGTTCTTCAACAAGACAAGAAGCACCTGCAGTCTTTCTTTTGGGGGTTGGACCTTGTTTGGGCCTAACCGGAGCCATCGCTTCGTCTTCAGCCTCCATCTGCCCCCGGAGGCCCGAAGGAAGCAGAGATGGAGGCCTGGAATTGTCACGGCTGTGGATGTCTCCACGAACCCCATCATCTAATGGGGGATTGTGCCTCAATTTCGAAACCCCAGGTTGGTTGGTTGGTTAGCATCGACATGATTGTATGGTCGCTCTCCGGGATTGTTTGGGGGGCCGACGACGTCCTATAAGACGGTTATCGCCTCCTCTCCAACAGCCAGTCGGTCTTCACAATCCCCGAGCCAGGTCCCAAACATCTCGCCTCATCGCCCTTTCACCAGTCCTCGCCCGCCGTCTGTTCGGATTTCCCCGTGCCCACACCCAGACCGACCAGCATCATGTTGTTCAAGAGCTGTCTCGCCGCCGGAATGCTGGCGTCCGGTGCCGTGGCCGGCGCGATCAAGGGTCCTTCCGGCCGATGCGCCGCCGAACCGGCCACCCAGCAGCAGTTGGACGAGGCCAGACAATTCGGCATCCTGGAAGCCGAGCTGCTTTCCACCGGCGGCCCGATCCACCAGGCGCCGGCCGAGGTCAACGTCTACCTCCACAGCGTTTCCAACACGCCCAAGGGTCTCCTCAGTGTAAGTGTCTGCCCAAGTCTCGCGGTAACACTAGATACCGCTTCTCCTCCCCCGGGAAACAGGGATGCCCGTTCGGCTAACACATGGAGCAGGACGCGGCCTTGCACAAGCAATTCCAGGTCCTGGCCGCCGACTTTGAGCCAGTTGGCTTCCACATGAAGCTGGGCGGCATCACCAAGAACGTCAACAAGAGGTGGAGCGACTGGACCAAGTTCTACGAAGACCTCGACATGCAGAAACATCTCCGCAACGGCACCTACCAGGACCTCAACCTGTACTTTGTGGACAAGGTAAACGGCATGGAAGCCCTCGGCCTCTGCAGGTTACCCATGAGCACCTCCCGGGGATCCGACGACTACTTCCGCGACGGCTGCTTCATCCAGTCCGGCACCGTGCCCGGAGGTTCCCAGCCCCCCGAGTTCAACCTGGGCAAGACGGCCACCCACGAGACCGGCCACTGGCTCGGACTGCTACACACCTTTGAGGGAGGCTGCTCCAACCCTGGCGACGGTGTTGCCGATACTCCTGCTCAGGAGAGCTCGACCAGCGGCTGCCCCGCCAAGCGTGATTCTTGCCCCAAGATGCCTGGCCTTGATCCCATCCACAACTATATGGATTACTCTGACGAGTGAGTTTTTTTTTTTCCTTTTCTTCTTTTTTTTCCCCTCCTTTTTTCCCTCCTTTTTCTCCTTTTTTCTTTTGTTCTTCTTCTCTTCTTCTTCTTCTGTCCGTATGTCCGACAAAGACACAAAAAAACAACAGAAACGACAACACAAGACCCACCACGACCAAAGCATACGAGGCTAACTCCTTTGACCTTTTTCCTCTTCCACCATCTAGTTCTTGCTACCAGGGCTTCACACGAGGCCAGACAGCCCGCATGCACAGCATGTGGAACCGCTACCGCGCTGGCAATTAGATGCCCGCCGTGCAAGTACAGACGGTGGTGCATCTGGTGTGTTGGGGGTTTGGAAAGGCGACGTTGGGTCGGCGGAAGCCGGACGTCGATGGATTTGTCGCTGCAGGCGTACATACTGTATGAGTATTAAAGGACATGGACTGTAATATATTTTCTCCTGTTTAATTGAATTTATTTCTTTCCGTTCAACACTCCCCTTCATTCTTGGACCAGCAAACGTGGACCAGGTGCAGGATATGACGTATTCATTTTTCAAGACACGACATTCTGTCAGATTCACTGTCGCGTTAGTGGACAGCAAAAAAAAATAAAAAATAAAAAATAAGAATAAATAAGCGCAAAAAGTATCTATTTTATCTCTATTGGTTCTTCGTTCTTCACTATTCTATGTTTTTTGTTTTCCTTCTTCTGTTTTTTTTTTTTTTTTTTTTTTTTTCGTGCACCAGTGAAGCTAAGAGGAATGTTTGTCCCCCATGAAAGCAAAAACACTTTTTTCTATAAATGAAACTTTTTCCCCATCTCTCGCGCGTCACACTCGGCGGATCAGATCATGTTTCCCATTGCAGCAGTCCATGTCGTCTGACTTTGATCCAAAACAGAGCATCAGAAAAAAAACAGGGGAAGAAGGAAGAAAGAAGAAGGGGAAAAAATGTGGGCGATGGGCATTTTCGTGCCCGGCCTGGTTGCCTTTGGGTTCTGCCTCGTCGTCGTTCAATGCACGCAGGTAAATACTTCTTGTGATCCCGAGAGACATTGATATACAAGAAGAAGAAGGAGAAGAAGGAGAAGAAGAAGAAGAAAAACAGTGATTGAATAAAGTCTCAACCCTCAGGCCATTCGCATCGCCCTCGATACACATCTTGCACGAATCCCCGGCCCGGTTCTAGCGCGCTTCACCGGCTGGACGCTCAAGATCAACACCCTCAAGGGCCAAAGAACGAGATACATACATTCCCTGCATCAACAATACGGTATGGCGGATGGAGTCCTTGCAACGTGCTCTTGATACACATACATGCATGCATGCAACATATTGACTTGGCGTTTTCTCAAGGCCCCGTCGTGCGAATCTCCCCCCGCGAAATCTCCCTCGCAGACGCCGACGCCGTGCGGCAAATCCACAAGATTGGCACCCCCTTCAGAAAAGCCTCCTGGTACAAGGACCTGACGCAGCAGCCCGACGACGACAAGTGCACCGTGTTTGCGATTCGGGATCCGCGCCGGGCCTCGGCGCGGAGGAAGCTCTTCCAGCGGTCGGCCACCCGCGCCGCCGTCAGGCAGTGGGAGCCTGTGGTGGTGCGGCTCGCAGATCTGGCTGTCCAGAAGATGAAGAAAGATGTCGTGGCGGGGGGGACGGCCGATGTTGCGAGGTGGTGGTCGATGATGACGGCCGATGTGTTGAGTTTGCTTGCGTTTGGGGAGGCGTTTCATATTGTTGAAACGGAACAGGTGAGCGGGCGTCGGAAACAAAGGGAGAAAAGGGGGAAAATTTGAAGAGGAAGAGAAGAAGAAGAAGAAGAAGAAGAAGAAGAAGAGAAGATGAAAGTCAAGATGAAGAAATTGGAGAAAAACATGCTGCAAACACATACACATAATTACACCAGGAGCAACGGGGATTGGTCTTGGATCGTTGCTAACTCCCCCCCCCCCCCCCTTTATATCTCCCCTGCAGAAACCGCCTCTCATCACAGACATCGAGGCAGCTCTCGTCCTGGGCGCACTACGGCTCGAAGTACCATGGACATGGCCCCTCGTGAGAAGAATCCCCCTCCCCAGTCTAGGATCCCCAGCCTCCCTCTTCGCCCGAATCCGAGACTACGGCTCCATCGCGGCCCGCAACACCAACAACAGCTCCCGGCGCGGCATCAAGACACTCTTCTCCGAGATGGTCCCCCACGACGAGCAGGAACAGCCCCTCTCCGACGCCGTCATCGCCCTGGAGAGCGTCAACATCATCATGGCCGGCGGGGACACCACCGCCACGGCATTGACGTTCCTCATCTACGCCGTGCTGCGAGATCCCGCCGTCAAGGAGGAACTCGTCAACGAGCTGGCCACTTGCTCCGGCGACCCGCCGAGCTGGGATGAGCTGGACCAGTTGCCGTTCCTGCGCGGCGTCGTACAGGAGACGCTGCGCTTGTACGCGCCCATCCCGGCGACCTTGCGACGGGAGGTGCCTCCTGAGGGGGCACGGCTTGGGGGATACACGATTCCACCGGGCATCACCGTTGGTACACAGGCGTACACGATGCATCGGGATCCAGAAATATGGCATCATCCAGAACGGTACGTTTTTTTTTTTTTTTCATGTTGGGCTTCTTTTCGTCCGCGTCGGCTTTTGTTTTTCTTTCTTTCCATGAGTTTGTGTATTCCCTGTGCATTTCATTCGATATGGATTCCATATTACGTCTGCAATATCTGTTCTTCTCAGTATACATGTTATATTTCCCAGCCATTACTCTTATACTCCGCTCTTCTTTTCACCTCCATAGACTCCCTACTCAGCAATGCCATACTCACCACCCCCATGACCAGCTTCGATCCTCACCGATGGGCCAGCCCAACCCCCGAGATGAAAGCCGCCTTTATGCCCTTTGGCGGCGCCGCGCGTAGTATGTCCATACACATGTACTTGATCATTTCGTCCCCTCGCGCACCACCCACAAGACAAACAGTGTACAGGGAAAAAGAAAAAAAAAACCATCGCTGACAATCCTCTGCCCCTTCGCAGCCTGTCTCGGACAGAACATCGCCCGCCTGGAGCTTCTGCATGCCACGGCGCGCTTCTTCCGGGAATGTCCCCGCGCTGTCCTGTCCAGCAGGATGACCGAAGGGGACATGCGCATGGTGGATTATTTCACTGGTCGGCCCAAGGGTGGCAGGTGCGAGATTAGCATGTCGTGATGGTTGGCTTTTGACGAGCAACAACGTGGATGGGGACGAACAAAGCCAGAAAGAAAAAGGAGAGAAAAAAGGACAGAATAGAGAGAGCAGGCCAAAAAAAAAAGAAAAGAAAAGAAAAGAAATTTGAACAGAAAAAAAAAATCAAGGAATGAAGTGATTCATCGGTTCGCGGACAATACCCCGGATCCACCCCCCCTTGCTTTATTTTTTTGGGTCTTTCTTCATGCAACATGTATCACACACGCACGTACACATACATCTGGCAAAAAGCTTTCCACAAGCCGTAACAGAGGCACAAACGCCTCGGAGATCGACAGTCAATCGTCCTGAACGGTCCGTCTGGGCACACAGGTGACAAGAGAACTGCCACATCAAGTCGCACAGAAATGCAAGCCAGGATCGGACGGCACGGAAACGTTTTACAAATAGGAAGCAAGCAAAAATAAAAACATTCAAAGTAAAACACAAATGACGTGGGTAATGAGTACATGCAGCTGAAAGATCAGACGGGGGGGCGCCAAAGTCTAACGCAGCAGAGCTGATTCGGACTTTCTTGATGTCACAAGCAGTTCACAGTTCGTGCTGCCACATTTCTGACCGGCTTGGATCTACAAATTCCAAGTATGCCTGGTTTTTTTTCTTTTTTTCTTTTTTTTTTCCCTCGCAATTCGGCCAGTCGAGAACACGTCTGATGTACAAGACCGCTTGACTGTTGCTGCCCTGTTGCAGTGTTGCGGTGTTGCTCGAGTTTCTTCCTATTGTTCCCGGGATCGGCTCTCTCTCAACCGTTGTGTGAGTGCTGCAGCTGTCATTCACACACGTTCCCGTTGTCGTACAGGAAAAAAAAAAGACACAGGTATGTGCATACCAGCTTAGAGGGGAAAAGGGGGGGGGGGGGACTGGTGGCACTATTTCAAAAACATCAACACGGAAGCGAGAAGCTTGGCACTTTCCTTGTCACGGCACTGGTTTTGCACAACTTACTTCTCTGCACAATTCTGACGCCCAACTCGCCAGACAAGACCCCAACGGATCACTAGGGCGAGCTTCTACTCTCCCACAAGCACAATCAAGAATGGCTCCAGACGCGTCAGATTCGAGCGTGCCAAGCACCGGTCTAGCGAGGCTGCTCATCCAGCTCGACATGCCGGGAGAGATAGAGCTCCCAGATGGATCAGTCTTCTCAACAGGTAATCATGGCTCGCCAGCATTCCGCGTTGTATTCCGTTCCAAGAGGGCTTTGAAAACGCCCATGACTGAACTGGGAGTGGGACGGGCTTTCATCAAGGGCGACATCGACGTCGAGGGCGATCTTGACATACTTTTCGACGTGCGGAACAAGTTGCAAGACAAGGTACCGCTGCGTCAAAAGCTACAGTTTGCATGGGACAACATGCGGACCATGACCAAGATGAACTTCGGAGCCATCAAGTCCCACTACGGTCGTGATGACTCCTTCTACCTGACCTTTCTCGACAAGCGATTCCGCTTCTACTCCCACTGCCTGTTCAACTCCCCGACCGAGAGCCTCGAAACCGCATCGCAGAACAAGATGGAGGCCATATTTTCGCATCTGGGCATCCAGAAGGGCATGAGAATCCTCGACATAGGTGGAGGATGGGGCGGTGTCACACAGTACTGTGCCACGCGAGGCGTCCACGTCACCACGCTGACACTTGGAGAGAACGGCGCCGTCTTCATCCGAAAGCTGATTGCGGACAACAAGCTGTTTGGAGACGTGCTTCTGGAAGACTACTTTGACCATTGTCCCAAAGAACCATACGACCATGCCGTGTCACTGGGTTCGATAGAGCACATGCCGGATTACCGACGATTCGCCCGCAAAACCTGGAGCCTGCTGAAACCCGGCGGCCGGCTCTACCTGGATGGCTCGGCGGCCGTGGAAAAGTATGCCGTCAGCGCCTTTGCCAGAGAATACCTCTGGACCGGCACGCATACGTACATGACTGTGCAAGACGTGGTGGGCGAGTTGCTGTATCACGGCTTCGCACTGCTGAGGGTGAATGGAGACACGCGTGATTATCACCTGACGATGCTAGAATGGGCACGACGTCTCGACCAGGGCAAAGATGCCATCATCGCCGGCTGGGGGGAGGAAACGTACCGCGTGTTCCGCTTGATGATGTGGGGGGGACAGCATGCGTTCAAGGTGAATGATTTGCAGGCATACAGTCTTGTTGTTCAAAAGACGGAATCGCCAGGACCTCGGCCGTCAAGCATTCGGCGGTTTTTGCGCGGATTTGCTTCTTAGTTTTTGATCTCTCTGGTGGTGAAAGAATGTGTGTGTTTGGGCCAGGGCTATTGGGGTCGTCCTTGGAATGGTATTTTCGAGTTCCACGACTTGGCCATGAACAGGTTCGCATTCGGGGGCGTGGGAGAAGAGGTGTAGCGAGACGCAGGACCCAGGACGCACGATGCACGATGCACGGCGTTCAAATCGGACTTCTTCCGGGCGACTATGAGCTCCCTCTCAAACCAGGGATGGTGTCAAGTCAGCCATTTTCAAGGTAAAAACTTCAAAAGCTTGAACATTGAATTCCATCAAGCTGCATACATACAATGTTAAAACGGAAAGTGCCCATCTTTTCCATGTCCTGCCGTCTGAACAACTTAGAGGTGGAGACCGGGGCTCCGACGTCCGAACCAACCAGAGAGAAGTCGTCACAACAGTCTCATGTCCTTGCCCCGAATCCCCGCGTGGCAGCCACCAAGTGGCCAGTGCCCAGTGGCGCCTTTAATTGGACCATGGAAGTCGCCGCCTCGCGCCTGGTCCAATTACAACGGTTCATGCCCCTTGCTGTTCCAATAACCGCCAACCAGAGGCGCCCACGTCCACGTCCACCCCCACCTCCTCTAGCCGTCGCTCCCAGTCCGCAGCCCAGTCCGCAGCCCAGGTTCTTGCCTTGGGTCCAAGTCAGTCATCATCGACCTCATCCAGATGCTACCCGACGCTCGGCTCTCTTCATCCCCGCCGTAAACCTAGACCCTGTGATCCATTTGGTCCAAACCGCTTACACAGGCGGCTTCCGGAGAATTCTGTGTCTCATGTTATCCTGAACCCTCATTCTTCCTCGCTCAATTCCCTCAACTACCCGAACCGAACAGACAAGACGCTTTCGTTTTCCCGTCGCCCTCACCGTTGCCCCTTCATTTAGATTCAGGGGTCCGCACGCTTTCCAATCTTGTCTTGTCCTCTCCCCCCCCCCCCTCCCCCTTTTTTTTTCGTTGACCATCTCGCAAAACCGCGACGCCGGGTATCTGCGATCAATCCGCCGCATTGTCGAGCCCACAGGACCCAGGTCTTGGATCGTCAGAGTCCTTCTCCCAGTTGGACATCGCCGCGACCGTCGTGCACAGCGGTCGCGACCAGAACACGACGACTCAGGAAGACGACGATATTTCCACGGTTGTGACAGGGAACGACGCCGAACGGCCGCCACCGCCCCAATATCCCGCCTCGGAGGCATCATCTTCCTCTCGTCCACCGCCCTTCTCTTCTCTCTTTGCGCCGCCGCTCCGCGATTCCGTAGGCCAATCGTCTGAAAATCCCGTCGAGGCCGTCCTACCTACCGAGCCTTGTGCTTCCGGATCGGTAGCCGCGCCAGCCTACTCCAGCAGTCCGCCTCTCGAGTCGACTTCGTCAAGGGTCTTTTACGATCCTGTCGCCGAGACTAAAAGTGCCCTTCCTCGCGATACCAAAGGAGAGTCTAGTCGAAAGGACGACGACACAGAACCGCCTCCCGCATACGAAGAGGGCGACAGTCCTATCTTAGCATTCACATACATCATGTCAGCCGCCGGAGGAGCCGCGAGTATCATTACTCAGGTTCAGCAAGGAGGACCGTCCATAAATGCGATTGGTGGTAAGATTTACATGCAACACAACTCAACCTCGGGGCAGCGCTGTGATGAAGATAGAATGGAAACTATAAAAAAAAACAGTATGAAAAATAAAAAATAATGACCCCATCGCAGATGTTGGCGCCGACGAGACAATTTCCATGGACCTTCGGTGAGTATTCAACCCCGTTTTTGCTGCTTTCATAGAAATGGAACAAATACTTGCTGACATTGCTCATAGAGGGACCAGATTTGTTCTGTCACGAGACGAGTTATTGACACTACCCGAATTCGTGCTCTTGTCGCTATTCCCCAACGGGCTATTCCCAGAGGGACATACGAATGGGTTCAACGACAATGACGCCGTACAGGTTGACGTATGTTGCTGTGGGGGGGTGGAAGAAATGGCCAAAGAGGCGGTCACCTGCTGTACTTGTATGCGTTCGATGCTAATCACATGATTCCATGTAGTACGACCCCGCGTCTCTGCAGTATATGCTGGACTTTTTTAGGAACGTAGCCCAGTCGATACCCGCTGAATCTTCACCGAGCGCTTCACAGGACGGAGACGCCATGTCGGTGGAACCTCTCGGGTCGCGAGATGATTCCTCGAAACGTGCCGGAATCATTGTGCTGAGGGAAGACCTGGACTTTTACGTGATTCCGCCACGGGCAGACATTAGCCAAGCAGAGATGATTGCAATAAAGCGCGCCGCTGCTCAGGCACTGCAGCAGCAGGGGGGTATCTTTTCTGGTCTCAAGCGGAGCGACGAGCCGGGGACCACAGAAGCGCATCTTATCGAGATGTTGACGGCGGGGTAAGGCTTGCTCTTTACGTGCCGAGATGTTCCTTTTTTTTTTTTCACAAAAAGAAAAGAAAAAAGAAAAGAAAAGACCAACACCCTACAAGGCCCTGTCCATATTGCTAACACCCAATATCACCTCAGGGGCTTCAACCATGATGACACATGGGGACACCGAGCTGGAGAACCAAACAAGGCCGTCATCTGCAGCCTGGCTCTGGCTCGTCTACGCAGCGACATAAAGGGCAACGACATGGGCACGAGCGCCGTCGGCATGGCACAAAAGCTCCTGTTGTTTTGGAGAAAGCCCGCCCGGAGATGCTGGTGGGAGGGCATCGACCTGAACAACGTTGACGGCGTCGAGGGCAAGCTCAAGGTGTGGATTCGGCGCGTATGGACACTGGAGATGAGTGTCATCGGCCTTCGCTAAACTATTTGTATTCTCTATTCTTTGCCCATCTCGGCCTCTATTTTGTCTCGCATATTTTATTTTTTTTTAACTCTTCGTCTCTTCTTCTTCTTCTTCTTTTCCTTTTTTTACATATTTAGAAAGATGCCAAGCAAACGGTCATCCACAATCGGCCGGCACAAAACACAGCATCTATTTTGTTTCCTTTTTTTTTTTTTTACTCTTCTTCTTCTCCTTTCTTGTCCTGTCTTCTTCATTTGTGTATGTAGTACGTGCAGTGGATACAATCTGATTGCGTTGAGCAGCGTCATTTAAGACTTTTCAAATGGGATACCAAGTATAGTGTCTTTCCTTTCCTTCTTTCCTTCTTTCCTTCTTTCCTTCTTTCCTTCTTTCCTTCTTTCCTTCTTTCCTTCTTTCCTTCTTTCCTTCTTTCCTTCTTTTTTCCTCCCTTCCTTCCTTTCCAAGAATAAGAGAGTAAAAAAGAAAAAGACTGTTCCAAGACACAATCCCCCGTGTTAATCTTCGAGGTTGTTTTCCAATCCGCCAAGTAGTAATCAGGTCGTATTTATGCTACGAGACACTTTGTAACTAGGATAACCAGTATCAGGGCCGTCTTGCCGTGGCCTCGAACTTGTACCTGTCCTGGATGGTGATCCCCCTCCGCTTTGAGAGAAAAAGGGCCGGCAACGGAGCAAAATAGAACGACGTGCATGCACTTTTTTGAAGGGTACTCGTCGCGGCTAGTTGAGGTGTTGGACCGCAGAGGAGGTGAGGTTGGTATTATTGTGTCCATGGCACAGGTATAGGCAGTGGAAATGAGGTATATGGTTAGATACCTACCTACCCAACTACTAGGTAGGTAGGTAGGTACCAGATCAGTTCATCTTTCGTCTTTTTCTCTCTTTCAACCCAAACGCCTATGCACGTGTGCCACAAATCAGACTATTTTTTGTCCTAGTTGCTTCCTACACGGCAAAGTTCGTGCTCTTATCCTATACCCGCTTTCTCCTGGCATTAAAAAAAAACACCACCTTTTTTGCATCTACTCCTCGATCGATTTGACGCACTCCCATTCGCCCCGCAAGTTCTCCTTCCACAATGAAACCTTGTTATCCGCTCCGCTAACAGCCAGTACGTTGCCGCTCAGAGACCAACTGACCCTCCAGACGGCGGCATCAAAGTTGAGGACCTTGGACTCCCACTGTCCGTTGGTGGAAGGGTCTGACGTCCAGATGCGCACAGTCTTGTCCTGAGAGGCGGAGGCAATGTACGACTTTTGCAACACAGTCGGCGACCAGGCAACATCGCGGACCCAATCGCCGTGGCCCGTCAGGGCCTCGCCCTCTTGCTTATATGACTGAGACGCGGGGTCGAATGACCAGATCTTGAGCACATTGTCCGAACCACCCGTGACAAATCGTCGGTTCGCCATGGAGCCCGGGGTGGGAGCGCTGCTGATGATGCTGCCGGGCGTCGTGGCCGGCGCCCATGAGACAGAGTTGACGCCCAAGCCGTGGGCCGGAAATGTGGTGTGATCGACGGCCGTGTCCTTGAACTCGAGAACGCTCACGTTGCCGTCCGACGATGCGGTAGCGAGAAGACAACCAGCCTCATGGGGAGACCAGGCCACGACGTTTACCGAAGCCTTGTGCGAGGGAAAATCGTAGATGCGCTGCCATTGATTGTTTTGGCCCTGCTCCTTCCAGATAAACACTTTACCGTCGTAGCCGGCAGATGCGAGTATATTGCCATATTTGGGGTGGGCCCAGGTGACGCACCATACGGCACCTTCGTGTCTGGCATCAGTTCAAAGACCCGAATTAGCTTTTTTCAAGAGACAGCGATTCGGAGCTGCGCGGAAAGGAGGAGGAAAGGGAGGGGGGGGGAGGTATGTTTGGTTAGGAATGGGACTGCTGCCCGTCGTACCCCTTGAGAGTCTCGATGAGACGCTGTGATTCGCCGTCAATCTCAAAGATCTTGATGGTTCGGTCGCTGGAGCACGTCGCGAGCTTTCGGCCGTAGTAGTCCAAGACGGCATCATGCTATCGTCGACGCAGTCAGTCGAAGGGTGCACTTTGGGAAGTTCTTGTGTGCCGTGGCGACGGGCAGGCATAATCCGCTCCGCCAGCTAAAGTCCAGTGGGACTGGCGGGACTCGCGAGATGGAGGTGGTGGCTCGAAAGAGGGCCTCACGTACAATCATATCATCATGGCCAGAGTTGGAAATGACTTGCGCCGCCTGCAGGGGGAGGAAAGAAATGTTAGTCAGGACCATGTCTCGTGCTCCCATTGCTGCTTGGCTAGCAGAGGTTCAGAGCTTTTCTGCTGTGCAAAGCTTTTTGAGGCGGGCACGATGAGCCTGGCGAATCGTACCATGATGGGAAAGGCCGCGTGTCGATTTGTCGGCGCCAAGAGGATGATATGAAGTCAAAGGTGGGATGGGCGGCGGCGGGAATCGCGTTGAGGCAAGAAAGGACACGAGGCTTTGGGAGCGAATTGGCGAGCGGCGCAGGACCTGCCTTGAATGGCTCCCGCCGGCCTGCCTGGCTGCCAACTGTCACCAAGCAGCTGGAAGTGGGGGCATGTGGTGGTCAGCGACACGTGATCTGGACGTGAGTGGGGCACCAGACAACAGGCGGCGGTTTCCTCCAGCCCCAACTCCACCGGTCGGACCCGGTCGGCAGAGAGTGGCGCAACCCGCCGGACCTCGGCCATCCAAGAAACGGCATTTCCAATCCGTCACCCGCTCCCATCTTGCGTCTTGCCACACATTTCACCACTTGCGTCGCCCAACACAGCGTATCCGTACCTGCTCGAGAGTCAAGAGTCGAATTCGAGGGGGCGAGAACCGACGTGCGGCACAAACTCCACCATTTGCGCCGAGCTATCTTGATTCTTGACTTCAGTCCTGGCTGCCTCCACAACAATCCCCGATAAAATAGGTCTCTTCGAACGCGTTGTAAGGCCTAGACGCAGCACTTCAACGGCAATACACCCGCGCGACTCAACCGAGCTTATATCCAGCCATGGCCGAAGCGTCTTGTAGCGGCCCGTCGCCGTTCAAGCGTCTCGTCGACCATCAGTCCCGCGATGTCAGCCATCACCAAGACAGACTCGTCGACCGATCCGCCGATCAACGTCACAGCGTATGTTTCTTGCTGCGAAAAAAAAGAAAAAGAAAATAAACAATAAAATAACGCTAGTCACTCATCCTCATGTACTGATTTGTTATTTCTTCAACAAATTACAGCCGTTCCGATCTGCTCGCCAGCCAGGCCTCGGCCCAGACAACTTCGATGCCTTCATGAATGCAGCACCACAATCCACCATGCCCGGCATGCCTCACGATCCATCCAACCGAGTCGCCGTCCACGCAACAGCCCTACGACAGCCAGATGCCCTTATGAACCATCCTCTCCATCATCCACATCCACATCATCATCATCATCACCACCGTCCCGAGCTGTCACAACAAGCGAGAGCCTCTCCGGCCCTGGACGCCACCAACTGGGCCGCCGACTTCGCCCGCTTCTCCGCCGCCCAGCGATTGCAATCCTCTCTCAACATGGCCGGGCCCTCATCAGCCCTGCAGATGAATCAGCAGCAGCAACCTATGCAAATAAACTCACAATCCACCTTTAGCCAGGCATTCGGCTCGCCCATGTACGGCGGTCCAGCACCAGCAGCGGCAGCAGCACCAACAGCCGGGTTCGTGGGCTCTTCCCATGTCGTCTCAGAGGCCGACTTTGACGAAGAAATGTCCCAATGGATGTCCGCTCACGGAAGAGCAGACATGACAGAAGTGGATGCCGCCATGGACCAAATAGCGCGCGAGTTGCAACTCAACGACGCGTCTCTGCCAGCCGACGCAGAAACCATCGCCGCCAGTACCCCCACCGTAGACACAAACGCAAATACAACAAGTCGAGAAACTTCTGCCTCTGCTCGATACACCGACCTCGAATCCCCCGAGATTGCCAATCTCTCTCTCCGGGACGTCTCCATCGGCCCTCTCCCAGCTGTTGCACCAGATGAAGAAGCATACCTTGTCGACAACGACAAAGACAACGACAACGCCGCCGCCGCCGCCGCAGAACCAGCACCAAACACCAAATCAGCCGTGTCAGAAGCCGCCAAGCGCCTCCTCGACACCGTCCAGCACGAAGACGGGGAGAAATGGCAAAATTCCGTCTTCCTCTCCCTCATGCGGGACTTCCGCGACGGGAAAAAGGACATTGTCGACAATGAGATTCGTGATACGGAAAATACCAGCCGGTGAGGATGCAACAGCGCAGAAACAGTCCACGACGTGATACGCGCGGGGTCTGCGTTCCATACGGGGGGGTCGTAAGTCACTCCGAAACTTTATACCAAAACTGCACGGCGAAACGTTTGGAATTACTTGAACCCACTGCGCCTACAGACTACCACCTCCTCGGCAAGCATGTCAGCTGTGCGGCCTTGTTTTCTCCGTTCAGGCCACCATGGCAGTAATTGCATTGCGCTCGACATTCTAGCGAGACGGCTTTTTCCTCCTACAATAATAGCTTGGCTTGCTTTTGCTTTTTTTTTTTTTCTGCTTTACCTTGTCTTGGCTCTGGTCTTTATTTCCCCCTCCCCCCCCCGCCTTTCGGTATCCAGGCCATGAAGCCAAATAGTTTGGCGGCGTCAACGCACTCACTCCACACGGACACCCAGCAATATCGCGCATGAACAGACCGCCGCGGAGATTCAAAGTGCCAGACACGGAGCAGTGATGCAGACATCGCGGTCCTGAGTAATTTCATTTACCTGTTTCGGTAACAACACCGTTCGCAAGGACCCGTCAGGCCTGGGGGGCAACACGTAGACGCAATCGATCTAGTTTGGCTGCTTGCCAGCGGTTGAACCATTTTTCGCACACGCATGTACACACACCGCAGTAGTTGATCACGGTAACGATCAAGGTAAACGGGGCAAGAGGCACACTGGATTCTGGAATCCACGAGGCGTGATGGTAAACACAACGCCTGCATGTATTTACATCTTGCACCACCGTTCATGAAATATATATATGACTCGCACCATACCTACTCAATGAATACACATCTCACATAGCTATATTTCGCACCATACTCGATGGACAGATACCTCATGTCATCACACACTTAATAATGGGACATTGGTTTCAGAGTCCCAAAGGAGATGGGGGTATCACGGGACATATTCGCCATACGTATATTTGCACGACTAGTCAACCGCTCAACTAAGCGTTTAGAATAAAGCAGTGCGGGTCTCCGAATGTTTCAGAAGGGGGGCAGTTGGGTTGCTGCGACTTGTCCAGCTGCGTGCGCGCATCAATGCGATTGCATAGATACATATATATGTGTGTGTAGGTGTATATGTATGTATGTACGTACTCGACAACCCAGCCCGTCCAAAAGAACCTTGACAATCCCATCGCTTCTTCTCTAGAAAGGAGGGGGGAAAAACAATAACACTGTGCGTGCTTCCATAGTAACAAACTCCCTCTGGCCACACTGTACGAAACAAGCCTCCTCGCATACAACTCTGACTGTGCTCGTCCCATCGAAATTCCCTCCCAACCCAGGGTCATTTATTTTCCTCCCCGGGCGGGAACAAGTGCTGCAAAGGGAAAAAAAAAAAAAGAACCAAAGCAAGTTGAAATGACGTGAGAAATGCGATGGGAAGCCACGTGTTTGTCCCAGTTTCGTCGCGTTGTAGCAATGAGGAGACAGACAACGATCCATCATTAGCCCGTATAAATTTCGAGAAATCAACAAACAATGAAGACGAAACAGAAAGAAAGAAACCAGAAATATATGATCAAAAACGCCACAGATGCAACCTTTCCCAGTTGAAACAAGAGAAAAAGAAAAAGAAAAAGTCTTTCTTGTCCTGCTCTTTATGACGCCTGTATCAACGCCAACCAGCCATGTCCCGAATATAGAAAAAAAAAAAAAAAAAAAAAGGTAGCCCCCCTCATTTAAATCAACCTTGACTCGTTCATTCGTCCTTTACACGGTCCAGGAGAAAGAAACACAGCCACAGGGCGTCAAGTCAACGTCCCTTGCATGCAGCGACGAACTCTCCCAAAAATTCGAGCTCGTCAAACGATCTGTGGCTGCGCTCTTGCTGCTCCTGGAGATTTCATTGATCTTAATGGTGATGGGTCGGTGATTCTCGTCATGATTGGGAACTTTTTCGCGACCCCCCTCCAGAATTACGTACTGCGTGCATGTTGCGGAAGAAGTATCGTCAGGACGTCGCTCGACGAATTTGACCAACTTTGGATACGGCTCTTTGTAGATGTGTGGCGACGGAGGGTCCGGGGAGCCCGTGGACACGGGCCCTGCCGTCGAGGAGGTAGTTTTAGTGGTGCTCAACGTCTGGTTGGGATAGATGAAAACCTGAAGCTTGATGTTGGGCCAGGTACATATCCACGGCTTGTCGCCTTCAGTGGCAGCGGAGTCCTTTTTCAAGAAACGACTTTTGTCGATACCGGCGATCGGGGAGCTGAGCGGGCCCCAGTGTCGCTTTTCGGCCACGTCACGAGTGGATATGCCATTGGAGCGAGACGTAGAGTCAGAGGAAGAAGGCGCCCGTAGCTGATCTTCTCGCAGAATGACAGTCTTGTTGTACGCCACCTCGAGATACCAAGCTGGTCCGCGGTTCCTTTCCGCCAAATCTTTGACAAGGTACAGACGCTGGGACTCGGGAATGGTGGGTGGCTGCGAGCCGTAGATAAATTTTGACGCCTTTGCATCAAATGGTGCCATTCGAAGAGCATAGTTGGACGTGTCCGTGGCATCATGCACAGTTGTCACATTCATAGAGTACCAGCGGAACGGCACATCGCAACTCCAAGCCGGACCCTGAGAGGGATCTTTGATGCACGCCTTGGGGACCTGGTACTTCTCCATTGGAGGTAATGCGTAGGAACCAATGTCCAGAGGAGGAAGACCGTTAGGGCGATCTTGCAGGAACTGAACATTATGCAATGTTTGCTTCTGTCCGTTTGATCTGGATTCTGTCAGTGAAAATTGTGCTCAGGAGAGGGGTGGACAAGATTGGAACGAGGGAAACACGTGTGGGGGGGGGAGTGTCAGTTTAGTTATAATCGCGACTCACTTGTCCCTTGACGGAGGTCTTTCTCGTTGTCTCGTCACAATGGTCCCTATCACCGCGCCCATAATAATTCCCATGATGACAGTTCCTGACAGCAGCAAGCATATTGCCCAATAAGGTACGACTCCCCACAGCTTCTTCTTGGCCCTTCGCTGCCACTTGCCCTGCGCTGGTTTCTCGGTCACTTTTCGGGCGGCACCATTGACTTGATGGTAGCTTTCGACTGAGGGAACACTGCGTACAGAGCCCGTTCGTCGAGTGGCGCTGGGAAGATCGTCCTCTGTCGACGAAAACTCGGGGTTCCGCGTGGCAAGGCCGATGCCACCTGCGCCAGGAATCGGCCCAGCAGGGGCCTGGGGCGTCGGGGCCTCGTGATTCGTCGCGTTGACATCAGGAGGTGTTGGGGTGACGGCTGTGACTTCAGTTGCAGGTTTGGCCACATATGCTTCGTCGGGATATCGTGTATATGGGGGAAGTTCCTCCATGTGCCCGAGGGGACCAATCAAATCTCCAGCTTCCTCACCGTCAGGCCCTAGTTGCCTGCGATATTCGTTGCCCATGCCATTGAATCCAACTGGAATCGACAGTTGGCTTGGATCATCTGAATTCGAGGTATTTTGAGTGTACATGGTGTATGGGTGGGTCGGGGCTCGAGGTCCGATATGTGCCTCGGCGGTGCTTAGTGGTTCAGTTGACGATGTGGCATTGCTGTATGTTCTTTGAGGGTATAATTGATACGGATGAGACGGCTGAATAGCCTCTGGATATTGAGAATCGGGGAATGTCGAACGGCTTGCAGACGATGATTGCCCGTTTCGAGTCGACGTTAAGCCATCGTTTCGAAGGGTCAGGGAGTCGTGAAAGCGAGGGTGGGGTTTTGATGTGCCAGGCGGTCGATGAAAATCATTGGTACCCTTGGGAGAAGCCGGGCCGGTGGCGGCGGCGGCGGCAGCAGGCGATGCAGTTGAGGGAGAAGGAACAGATGCTGAAGTGTCATTGGCGTTGGTAGATGCGGATGGGCGGAATCCATCAGCGACGGCATTTGCAGCGTAATCATAGTCATCGTCCTCTGATAGTCGTACAGAGTTTCTGGCCGTCGAAGCCGCCCGTTCCAGGCTTCTCTCGCTGGGCTGCATAATGAACTTTGGGTCCCGGAGCTCACGACGTCGAAGAGGTGGGCGAGCAGAACAAGCAATACTTGCGAGTTGGCCGGTGCTAGCGGCACGCCGCGCTCTGATGCCAGCTGAGCACGAGCGAGACACAAAAAGAGTCTGCAGTATTGCAATAAATCAATATATCGAAAGAAAAAAAAAATTCGTTTTAGTCGTCGGGGTTGGAGCCGCCGTTCCGGAGCCGGGTCAAGGGCAGCAGCCAGGCGATGGCGATGGCGAAGGCGATGAAGGAAATGCAGTTTCAATCCAGGGGAAGTGGGCGAGAGCGACACCGTGGTCGAGGATGGTCCAGCCACGTAGATGCGTCGTGGAAAGCAAGGCCTGTCGAGACAGAGTGTCGTTCAAGGCAGGACAAGGCAGCCGAACAGCAGCAAATGGCAGATGAGGCTGAAGTGCCAGGCGGAGATGTGCCAGTCGCGAATGATTTCGATGGGTGTAGATGGGCTGTTCTTGCAGAGAGAAGCGAAGCAGCAGGTTGGCAGAAGGCGGTTCTGGGTCTGGCTGCTGGACTTTAGACCGGACAGCGACTGAGCGAACCAGCGACTCAGTGACTCGGCAACTCGGCGAGACACGGCTGGATGTGCAAGTCAAGCGGGTGCAATGTGGGTTTTTTTCTTTTTTTTCTCTTTTTCGGTTTGGGGGGGGGGGGTTGCAGGGAACATTCATGTTGCAACGCTCAAGGAGTCGCGGGTGGGTTGGCAAAGGCCAGCGTCTCGAGCCAATGGAGCCAATGTGGGCTGTTGGAGGCTGCTGGAGGACCAGCCGTGGGGGGCCGCCCGGGGCGCCAGGCTAAGGAGACAAGTGGGTGGCCAGCTCGACAGCCATTGGCCGCGACAGGGTGTTTTCAGCTGGGGTCAGTGGGGTGGAGGGGCCGCAAAGGGGCATCAATGGCTGCAGATGGCGGATTGAACTGACCAGACTGGACCGACTGCGCGTGCGCTCTGGCTGGCAAACGGCTGGCAGACGGCTGGCAGACGGCTGGCACCCCTTCCGCTGGCTGTCACCACTGGCTGGCGCTGGCTGGCTGCCTTGTCGGAGAATGACCAGTTGACCCCAGCCCGCTCCGCCAGCCCTAGGCCCTGCCTAAGCCCCCAAAGCCTCCCCTCGACTGGGCCGTGCTGCTCATCAAGCGGTCATTGCGCCGTCATGTCGACTTGTCGAAAACCCGGAGCCTGCATCCCCGATCTATATCATCCATATCATCACGAATTGCGGACGACGAGCCACGAATCACGGGTCACGGGTTCACGGGTCACGAGAAAAAACAATTTCCTTTCCACAGCCGGCTGCGTCCGGCACTCCGGAATGCCAGGGCCCTTGTCGTGGTATCTGGATTCTGGATGCGGGGGGTTTTAGTGACAGATTTGACGCCACGTCCGGCGGGAGAGGCCCTTGAAGACGGGATGCAAGATGCAGTACACGACAAGACATGGCCCATCGTCCTGCCGTTTACGATGTCCCATGATAACACGACGGAATCCGCTTATCGATCAGGACAGCTGTTGTTATTTCGGGCTATGCCGAACGAGTGACCGAGTATGCCGCAAATTCATGTGCAAGAGCTTAATGTTTTCGTTGCGCGAAGAAGAAGAAGAAGGAGAAGAGAAAAGAAAAAATATCACAAAAAAAAGTACCGAAACGAAGTTCAAAGAAAAAAACAAATGATCTGCAGACCAACATCCGAAAAAAAGAAAAAAAAAAAACCCCCCGATGCCTATTCTCGAAGTGGACGAGGATGATCAAAATAATACCTCACACAGATGACCTCGTTATAATCTATTTTGGGTTCATCCTCCATTCCCTCCGTCATGCAACTCGTCCGTCCATGTTGATCTGCAATTCATTTCCTGGCTCCTGCCTTTAAAAAAAAAAATCGCGAAATGGCGTAGATGAGATGTAAAAGAAAAGAGAAGAGAAGAGAAGAGAAGAGAAGACAGAAAAGTAAAAGTAAACACAACGAAAAATGGAAAACGGAAAACGGAAAACTGTCTTTGGACAAATGGAACGCATCTGGAAGGAATCCTAACCAAAGTGGCTGACTTGGCACACGCTGCAATACGACACTTGGCGTTTCAGAAACCCGGCCCGGCCAGACCTGCGAGCAGGTGGGATAAAGCAATGCTACCTGCCACCAGTGACATTACATACATCCAAGTATGTACATGATAAATAAACGTAGGGGTCTGACCAGACCTACCTCATATCATGGTGCGATGATTGTCTTTTGACAAACCTGCCCGTTTAGCCGAGCGGTCGCGCCGACTTTGCTGCGCCGTATTCATCTACATGAGATAACATAAGTACATACATACTAGGTACATAGGTACTTGCATACATATGTACATGTGTATGTACATACTACGTACTCAAGTAAATGGAGATCCAAGTCTTACAAAGACATTGTATCCCTCTCTGTCTCTTGAAACGAAAATAGGGCTTTCATCGTCATACTTGCTATGGTCTTTTAGAACAGTCGCTCCTACGCATGCCGCTACTCTGCACATGCTGCCACTGGCTCTGAAACGTGAATGACGGCGGGATATACAACGTAGTTCGGACCTTTGCCACACGGGCTCGCTCTCGCTCTGGCAGAATAAGTTTTTGAAAGAACTTTGTGAGAAGATTGGAGGGGGGGGGGGGAGAACTCAAAAGACGCACCAGTGCATGACCAAACCCTTTTCTTCCGGAAGACGTCAAGTCACTCTCTCTGTCCCAGCCTCTTGCTCTTCTTCCGTCCCTCTTTCTCACGCACAATCCTCATGTTTCACGGCTAGGTATAAAGACTCGTGGGCGAGAACTTACGTGCATGCTTCGCCAGATAGGTCCATGTCTTCTCTTTTTTTTTCCGTACTACGAGACACTCTGCTCCGTCACCAGAACCAAGCAGGTGAGTTGTCGTGTACCGCCTGCTCGCTCCTAAAGCAGGGCGACCCGCAGGACAGCTCAGCAGAAGTCCTACCTGTAAGAGCAAACAATGAGAAAAGAACAAAGAAGAGAATTATAAAGACCAAAAAAAAGGAAAAAAAAGGAAACGAGCAAAGGGATGGAAGACCCCCGTGAGTCCGATACGCTGGCGTGTGAGATAAAGCACGTCTTGCAGGGTGTCCGTAGAGCTAGCTGACTCTCCCCCATCCCCTTCCCCCCCATGATATGACGTCTCTTCAAAACCGACATCGCAACCCGGTTAGGATGTCACGCTGACCCCTTAAGCCTTTGAGGAAAGGAGATCACGGAGTCTATTTGCTACCGAGAATACGGTTTCAGAAAATTCTAATCCGTCGCAGACGAGATGAAATGCATACACCATGTACAATGTATGTGAGACGTGATGAAACTGCCAGCTGGGCAGCACTGGGTTGAAGCCTTTTTTTTCTTTGCACAATCCCTCACACGTGTGATATGGAAAGAGACGTGTCTGCGATGTATCAGGACACGTGAGGCAGCTGGCGAGGGAGCAGGTGCTCAGGACAAAGATATCTGATGGGACATGGCGCTCAGCGAAGAAGTCGTGTACTGTTTTCTTTTCTACCTCTTTTTGCTTTTCTGGTCTCCCTCAACCACTTCTGCTTCCCATACTAGGCCTTTCTGATTTCAAGAATCTCGCCCAAACATAGCGGGATGGCTCGACTTCTTGATTGTTTCCATATTGTAACACCTACGCCGTGGCATGGGGGGGAGGGAGTTGCTGTCAGACATTTCATGTATGACAATCCGTTGGTCCATGGTTTTGGACAGAAAAAAACTTCAGTTACTGCTTCGAGAGACGTCTGTTGCGAGAAGAATCATGCAACCCACATGACGTAGCCATGCTGGTCGAGATGTCTGAAATGCGAATATATCAAGCCGAGACGGCGCTGATCATGTTCATGTGCATCATCATCATTCATCCATCAGCACTCGGAACTCGGACTCAAAATAGCTTCGAAAAGACAACACTCAGCACTCCCTTCATCATGACATCGACATGTTCCTCAGACTACCTTTCGTCCGAAAACAGTACTCCCTTGTTCTGCACAAAGCGCATCAGGAATGCAGATTACCTGGTTTCTGTCCATCCAATGCACCCTTTCCCTAGCTCAACCATGCGACTCATGGCGTATGCGACAGGACGTCCGCTCAACGCTGCTTACATAGTGGCAAGATATCCTAGGTCGTGCAAGAACCCAGTCCTGTACGGACACAAGTCCGGCAAAGTTCTATATGATGTTGAAAAAGGCCAGCTATTTTGGATGACGCAGGCTGCCGGTGACAGTTTGCTGCGGGAGCACGAGAGGCGGGTGCGGGAAACTAGACGGCCGAGTACTGCACATGAGCATCCCCGTTCTTCTCCATCAGCACAAGTCGCTCCTGTAGCAGCGGAGCAGAGCGCAAAGGAAGAAGACGAAACAGCAGGTGGCGGTGTTGCAGCTGAAGAACCCCCAGCAGAGCAACCTTTAGAGAAACAAGCCCCAGCCGCAAAACCTGAGGCGGAGCAACCTCCTGCGGAACCCGAGTCAACCTAGACGTCTGAAGCTTGTCTCATTCATTAGTCTCTGGGAGGTGCTGAAGAGATAGTAGCATGCTGGAATAATTGCATGACAACGCGATGGAAAGTAACTTCTCCGAAGGCCATTTCATATATGATGAAGATGCAACGAGAAGAGTCAAATTTCTGAACTTGTACAGCAACGGTTCTTCGTCCGCACGCACCAACTCTTTTCATCGGTCACAACACCGCAACCACTCCAGAAACAAGCTCTGCAAGCCCTGTTCTGCACACAAGACGCATCAATTCCGCCGATGGGGCTACAGGCTCGTCTGTTGAGAGTCGACTCACATGTCAAAGAGCATGCACGCAAGCAACTTGTCAGGCTTGTACTTGGAGGGACATAACGTATTCTTAACATCCTTCCGTGCTGATGTGTGCGGCGGCGAAAGATGGTTGTAGGGCTCGGCGTGACATCACACATGAGGTTGGAGAGAAAGCCTTTGGACATGGCGCTGTTTGTGTTTTCCGGGCTTCCAACGTGTGACTCATCGGCCGGCGTGGAGTCGGCTTGACTTGAGAACCGAACAGTTTGAATCTTGAACAGAGCATTTGTTTAGTTTCGCTGTTTGTGCTGTTGCCTGATGTACATCTCCTGTTTCGTACGAGAGAGCGAAAGAGGTACCAGCGTGCCATCGAGCGCAGTCGAGAGCCTGGTTGCTTGGTGCGGCAGCATTCTTGGTTGCATGAGGGATCACGTCCGTTTCGCCTTGTCCGGATCTGCGCCGCGTCGTCACGAGCCAAGAAACGGGACAACACGTGTAGAAGTTGTTGGCTCGTGGGCTCATGGGTGAAGTTCTGGCTGTTTCGTCTTTACATGCATCGAATCTCGAATCTGGTGATTCTTTTGCGTTGTGTAAGTATGTAAGTACAATAGGCTCCACTGTGGGGCCTGTACTCAAATCAATCTCTGGTCCATTGGTGTTCATTCACGGCACTGTTCAATCGTGGCAGGCACGAGCGAGTGGTCCTTGCCCTTCGCCGTGGAGTCTGCAACGTCGAGGGTTGCCTCCCGAATCCCGATACAGGCCCATCGTCAGCCGACCACTTGACCACTTGACGCCTTTGTTCAATGTCGTCAAGGACAGAGCCCAACTTGATATCGACATGGAATACGGCCGCCGTGCTGTCGGCATATGCTGGCACTGCCACTCGAGATTCTTGTGCGACCACAGAGCTCTTGTTCACATACTTGTGAATCGCCGCCAGGGGAAAACAAAACCCACCTGCCTTCTCCAATAATGTGCCGGTCTCGTCCTTGTTCGCAACGTCCGACTGCCGTCGAGATGATCAAGATGATCGAGATGGCCTCGTGCTCTGAGGCCAGAGTGCGGTCTCAGGGTATATAAGTCGAGGCAAAGAAGCTCCCATCGTCACCTCGTTTCCATCCTCTCTATCCATCCGGAGTTTTCAGACTTTATTCAGCTTGAGCCATTTCTCTACTTGCTCCGTTTGTCTCTACAAGTTTCATTGTGGTCACTGGTGACCACTACTTCAGCTCACAAAATTTCCGTCACCAATTCCGTCATGAATATCTCCAAGCAGATCGCGCTGCAGCAGCCGGAGCAGCAGCCCTTGACACCGCCCGCCGCGAGTGGATTCCTCAACTACACCATTCCATGCTTTTCAGTGCTCGCACGCGCCGCCAGCATTTTTTTTGGCTTCGACATCTCTGGCATGACGATTCTGGGCCAAATCGTCAGCCTGGTAACCTTTTGCAGATTTGTCAGGCTGGACTTGTGGTCCTTCTTGAACAATTTAATCTTTTCCAGTGTCAGTGTCCGCACTGATGATGAGGTTTACAACATGGTTATGCTGTGGGTTGCCCGTCAGGAATTCGCTCATAATGCGCGTCATGTTTTCGCAAACACCAACGTCTATTCGCGAAACCGCGTCTTGTACCCGATTTTCGATGCAGAGAGTGCTCGGAGCGATGACGACGACGATCAGGGGGCCCATGTCGACGTCACTACCGGAACTTCGAGTTTCCGGAAGCAGGCTTTGCATTACACTCCTTCCTACGGCTCTCACTTATTCTGGTACAAGAAGCAGCCGCTCTTTTTCGAGCGACTAATGCAGGCTGAACAGCAAACAATCGGTATCCCGACCGAAAAGGAGGAGATTCGCATTTGGTGTTTTGGCACAAACCCCAGTATTCTGAAGGAACTGATGCTGGAGGCTCGTCAACTGCACAAGGCCAAGGATGCCCACAAGACAATCATTTTCCGTGCCAGCACAACTCAAAAGGGTTGGCAACGGTGCATGTCTCGCCTCAATCGACCATTATCCACTGTCATCTTGAAAGAGGACGTCAAGCAGGGGCTTATTGATGATGCTGCCGACTATCTAAAGCCAACAACCCGCGAATGGTATGCAAACCGCGGTATTCCGTACCGTCGAGGCTATCTACTCTACGGGCCACCCGGTACAGGAAAAAGTTCTCTTAGCGTTTCTCTGGCAGGACACTTTGGCTTGAAGATCTACATCGTCAGCTTGAGCTCTGGCGACATCAATGATGATCATCTGGCGAGGCTTTTCCAGCAACTGCCTTCTCGTTGCGTAGTTCTCCTCGAAGATATTGACAGCGCCGGCTTAACCCACACTCGAGAAGAAAAAGCCATTCCATCGGACACCCAGGGGACATCGGCTGCGAGCGGAAGCGCCAATGGCTCAGCTCCAAGTTCTCGAGGTGTTTCGCTTTCTGGTCTCCTCAACGTCCTCGACGGAGTTGCCTCTCAAGAAGGTCGCATCCTCATCATGACTACCAACCACATCGAGAAGCTCGACAAAGCACTCATTCGTCCTGGTCGTGTTGACATGAGGATTCGTTTTGGCCTCGCAGACTCGGCTATGGCTGCGGCCATCTTCCGTGCCATCTACGCTCCTTGCGATGACGGAAAGACTACCTTGAAAGCCGACGACGAAATTGGATCCGATCTCGCTGAACTAAAGGACACACTCGATGAGAAACTCACTCTTTTCCGCGAGCGCATCAACGAGCAAGCCCGCATCTTTGGCGAAAAGATACCCGCGGGAGAATTCAGTCCCGCCGAGATTCAAGGCCTGTTGATGAGACACAAGAGCGATTTGGAAGGCGCTCTGACGAGCGTCGAGAGCTGGGTGGCGGCGAAGCGCGAAGAAAGGGAGGAGGCGGAGACGAAGAAGGCTGATGAGGCGAGGCGGGAAGCAGAAGATGCTCAGAAGAAGCAGGAAGAAGAGAAAAAGGAGCAGGAGAAAAAGGAGCAGAATAAAAAGAAGCAGGAGAAAAAGAAGCAGAAGAAAAAGGAGCAGGAGAAAAAGGAGCAGGAGAAAAAGGAGCAGGAGCAGGAGCAGGAGCAGGAGCAGGAGCAAAAGAATGATAAAGAGCAAAAGGAGTAAGAAGAGTAAAAGGGCAAAAAGAGCAAGACTAGAAAGACGAGCGTCAGGTTCAAGATGCCGTCAAGCTTCATGCCAGCACTACCACGACCAAGACGACAGACAGCTTCCGATTCTGGTTAGAAAACACTATAATGTGCGCTCAAATAGACGTCGTTCTTCTTTGCGTTTCATGACTCGTGTCTACTTTTTTTCTTTTCTTTTTTTTTTTTGCGCATAGCGCTGGTGTTTGGGACATGTACATACCTGCCTGCCTACTTCCGCGAGTACCATATACACATCAAGCCATACGCATGTGCCTCCCTCCCTATCTCCCTCCCTACCTCCCTACCTCTTCCTAGGTAAAGCGAATCACATGGATAATGCAGCCACCAGGGATTCCATCTCAAACTTTGACATGCTGACATGCTGATATGGGTTTCCCAGCAGGCTGGCACGCCACTTCCTTGTCTCCGCGGCGTCAGCTTATGTCCTCAGGACCTGCCTCTTCCCGAAACGCGGCCTCGATGACTTTGCACTTTTGTTTTGCGATTGGGCCGTTTTCATATGATGTGCTTGGGTATTGTATAGCTGTAGATCGGTATCGTAGATGGTGTGTGCATGTGCACACGTATGTATGTTCAATGTGAGTAACATGTATTTATGTACTTGGCCATGTACTTTTTTTTTTTTTCCAAAACGTGACCTTTTTTTTTTTTCCTTTCTTCCTGCCGAATCGTCGTTTTGTTCCGGAGTGTCGAGTGATGAGCCCGACCAGCCCGGCGTTTCTCCATCTAGACAAGCTCCGTTGGGAAAGCATTGTTATTGTTTGTTTGTTTGTTCTCTTTTAAATTGTTGATTATTTGGTCTTGTGCCCGGATCGGGCGTAAGCATGAGCGACACCCGGCGTGCCAAAGCAGAATTGGGCATGGTATCAAAATGGCATCCATCCGGAGTACTGGAAGGATATGATCTCTACTTTTCATGTTTTATGTTTTATTTTATTTTTTACTTTGCCTAAAAGCCCCCCCGTGTCCGGGGCGTTGACCACGGATCCCTAGCCATGCATGCATGTATGCCGTGCCGGACCGAGATGGATGACGTGCGTTGATGATGCGCGGAATGGTTTTTTTTTTAAAAAAAAAAACAAGAAAAAAAAATGCAACTTGATCAACCGCCGTCGACCGATATCACGTACAAAAATACCAAACATGCATTTGCATGCACATTGTGAGTGACCATGGCTCTCTTTCAAGAGCAACTACGCTAGATGCCTTCACGCTCGTCAAAAGTCTCTGGCACAAGGCACGCTCCCGAAATGGAGCAAGCATCTGAGCGACTCGGACCAGCTGCGGCTGGGATGCCACCGGGCCATGACACGCGCGCAAGGTCTTTTTCGTGACAAGAATAAGAAAAGGAGAAGACGGAGAAAAAAAAGAGAAAAAAGATAAGGTGAAAACCCCATAATCAGGTCGTGCAAGGCGGTACGGCATGTCATACTGCTTTCCAAATCGCCCCGGAGGTTGACCACGATCTGGTGGTGGGTGGTGTGGCGTTGCGCCTGGGAGTACATCTGCTAGATTGAACATTGAACCTTTTGAAAATACCGTCTTGCGAGCCCAAGTCGTGACTGCGGAAGCGCTGAACGTATCTAGTGACTCGTTCCATCACATACGTCTCGTCTCGTCTCAAAAGCGCGATTGCGCATGGAACATTGTCGACCGACGGGGGCAGTGCTTGCTGATGCTGGCTCGGGTGCGCATGGTGCGTAGGGTGCGTGGTGGTGAAGAAAAAGTCCGTCTTGTTCGTTATCAATCAGGGGATGAACCATATTAGAGTAAAAGTGCGTTTGCCACCACGGCTCCACTGTTGATGAAGCTGTGCTGGAATCACGGTCAAGCGCCATGAATGATGGATGACCTGGGTGCCTTGTTGTTTGGTTGTTTGAGCATCAATGATGGCAGCTGACGATGCACTGTGGAGTCACATCTGCATGGGTGAGGCCACGGCAACGGACGAGGTGTTATGGATACCGCGCACTGTGCCTACGCACTGTGCCGGCCATGTCTCGTCAGTCATGCATGCACGCTCAGAGCCAATTCCGCACAGCGTGACATCCCAGCCAAACCGCCGAGGCGCAACATCAACATCGGCTTCGGCTTCAGCGGCAAAAAAAAAAAAAAAAAAAAAAAAAAAAAAAAAACAAACCAGACGTCAGTCAGACAATGACCCAAGTGCTGTGCTTCGGACTGTAAAGCAAGTAAGCTTACTTACCTACACTTACGCCTGGTCTGGCTGCCTTCTTCGTGGTCCAAGCTTCTAGTTCTTTTTAGGTTTCTCGCTCCTGCCGTCTGGACCAAGAACTGAGAGGGAAAGAGGGAAGGGAGGGGTTGGTGGTGTGTGAAGTGAAAGTGAAAGTGAAAGGGAAAGGGAAAGGGAAAGGCGCACTGGGTGGAGAGGATTGGGAAGGAGGGTTGCGACATTCAAAAACTCAGGGGTGTGGGCCTGGGCCTGTTCATTACCAAATGAATACATCAATGCAACTTGCGGCAATGTACTAAACTTTATGTACAGTGGGACGATGAGGGGTTTCCCGGTCATTCGAGGGGTTTGCATATCATGTTTGTACTTTGTATGAGGCATGTGCTCCGAACAACTGTGCCCTACTAGTCGCAGTCGCCAGGAGTCTCATGGGAAAGGCGTTGACGCGAGCGGTTAATATGTAAAGAGCAGGCGAAGGATTTGCATGCGAGAAGCCAGAGTCAGGAGTCAGACGCACAACGGTTTTCCTCTTCATGGCGGGGGTCGGCGTGCTCCAGGCGGTGGCGTACTTAGTAGGCATCCACATCGAAATTTCCATGTTTGCCCAAAAGGCTCAAGTGCATCCCTGCCATGCTGCCGGCCCTGACTGTCTGACGCTTATCAGCGATGGCGGTTCATCGCAGGCTACGGCTGTTACTGTCATCATGTCATACTGGCTCGTCGTTCTCGAGCTGTTGCCCGTGATTGGCCGCGATTGGCCGCGATTGGCCGCGATTGACCCTGCAGGTCTCTTCCCCTGGCAGGGCGATCCATTCCGAGTCCGAATAGTGCCCGAGTTAGGTACTTGGGCGCAGCAGGTAGGTGACGCGAAAACGCAAGTACTTCGGGTACCAGGTACTTTAGGTGGCGGTGAAAAGTCAACTGGAGCCAAGGCGTGATAACCACGTCTCGTCGGGCCTCCCATAAGGACAATATGCTCGTTGGCGGGACGCGGGAAGGGGAAAAAAAAACCCAGACGACTCCTGGGGCATTCTTTGGTGGGACACCCAGAAGCAGACAACAGACGGGTCGAGCTAGAGCAGCAGAGAGGAGGGGGAGAGTGAGAGAGAGAGAGAGAGAGAAAGAGAGAGAGCTTCCTGCTCTGTCAAAACCGAGCCTCTTCCCACCCAAGACGTCTCTGCGCCTCCCCTTCATTTTCCTATTCTTCTCTTAACCATTCTTCGTCGCTGTACACCATTCAATTTGTCGCAAGATGGCGTCTCGTCCCCAGAACATTGGCATCAAGGCCATTGAGATTTACTTTCCTAGCCAGGTACGTTGCCCTTCTCGTGGATGTGGCTGGTGCCCCTCGTCGCTCCTTTTTTTTTTTTCCCTCTCCCAGAAGGAAAAAAAAAAGGCCACATCCAAAACAACTGCAAGCTGCCCTTCCGCCGCCGACGTCGCTAACCTCCTACCCATCATTTCGTTTCCCACTTCTGCAGTATGTCGAGCAAAGCGAGCTCGAGACTTTTGACGGCGTTGCTGCCGGAAAATACACCATTGGCCTCGGCCAGACCCAGATGAGCTTCTGTGATGATCGGGAGGGTGAGTAGAGTGAACCCCCTTTTTCTTCCCATGTGCTACCTGCGCTCCTCGCCCCTTTGTTTCTTTTTTGCTTTCTTCTCTCCGTATTGCTGACGTGGACACGACAAAAACGGTCCACGACAGTATATCGCGATGGCACCACGTTTGCTTTCAGAGCAGTGCGCTGACATTATTATCTCTTTTCTCTCTCATGAATATCAGACATCTACTCTTTGGCCCTCACTGTTACCTCGAATTTGCTCAAGAAATACAACATCGACCCCAATTCCATCGGTCGTCTCGAGGTCGGCACCGAGACCATGTTGGACAAGTCCAAGTCGGTCAAGTCGGTTCTGATGCAGCTTTTCGGCGAAAACACCAACTTGGAAGGTATTGACACCATCAACGCTTGTTACGGCGGAACGAATGCCTTCTTCAACAGCGTCAACTGGGTTGAGTCCTCTGCCTGGGACGGTCGTGATGCCATCGTTGTCGCCGGTGACATTGCTCTCTACGCCAAGGGCAATGCTCGTCCTACTGGCGGCGCTGGTGCTGTAGCTATGCTCATTGGACCTGACGCTCCCGTCGTCATGGAACCGGGACTGCGAGGCACCTACATGGAGCACGCGTACGACTTTTACAAGCCGGATCTTACCAGCGAGTATCCTTATGTCGACGGTCACTACTCAATCAACTGCTACACCAAGGCTCTCGATGCCGCCTACCGTGACTACTGCAGGCGTGAGGCCAAACTCGCCAATGGTCATGCCAACGGCACCGATGCCAGCAAGACTCCTCTCGATCGCTTCGATTATCTTGCTTTCCACTCTCCCACCTGCAAGCTTGTACAAAAGTCGTATGCTCGCTTGTTGTACCACGACTACCTCGCCAACGCCGAGGCCCCTGCCTTCGCCGAGGTGGCTCCCGAGCTGCGTGACGTGGACTACGAAAAGTCTCTGACCGACAAGCTCGTCGAGAAGACTTTTATGGGTCTCACCAAGAAGAAGTTCCAGGAACGCGTCCAGCCTGCTACTCAGGTTGCCACCATGTGCGGCAACATGTACTGTGGCAGTGTCTGGGGAGGTGTCGCCAGTCTTCTCTCCTTTGTTGACCCCAAGGCTCTTGAGGGCAAGCGCATCGGCGTTTTCTCCTACGGATCCGGATTGGCCGCCAGCTTCATGTCCTTCCGCGTCAATGGCAGCACCGAGTCCATCGCCAAGAACCTGAACATTGCCGCCCGCTTGAAGGCTCGCCGTGCCGTTCCTCCCGAGACCTACGATGCGGTAAGCTGTTTAAAAAGACAAAATAAAACTCCGCAACCTGCTAACTTCTGTCAGATGTGCGAGCTTCGCCACCAGGCCCATCTCAAGAAGAACTATACCCCCAAGGGCGACCCTTCTACCATTATCCCCGGCACCTACTACCTCGAAAAGGTTGATGACATGTTCAAGCGCGAGTACAAGGTCCAGGCATAATTTTTGCCGCACGACAGAGACGACATAACGAAACGACAAGCAGTGAAATAGCTATGCTGCTGTTTGCACGATGTTTTGAATTGCGCGCACACGGCGAATGGTGAGCCATGCCAGCGGTAACCAAGGCGACCAGTCATAAATGGCTGTATTTTTCTATTCTTTTTTATTTCTCTTTTCACGATTTGAATGTATCAGGGATGCGTGCAATAGGGCATGTGTGGCTAGGACATGATTTTGAACTCCTTGCAGCACATGGCAGAGCTCCCTTTTTTTAATTGAGCTACGAGTGAACAGTGGGCTTACGGAAGAAGCCCAGGTATGCCCATAGCTTGTGCAGATTCTATTTACATGTGGGAGGGTTTTGGAACAAGGACGGATCAGATCAGGTGGAAAAGGTTGAAAAAGAAAAAATATTTTTTATCTTGGGTCAAACATCGTATAGAGCGAAGGGACAACTGGGACTTTTTTTTTTTAGACTTTCTTTTTTTGCTGCAAAAAAGATGGAAGAAGAACAAGATGAGGATGAGGAACAGAAAAGAAGAAAATAAAATAAAATAGCTCAACAGTTTTGAATTTGGCTGTTGTTACTACGTTGAAAAAAAAACATGGCGTTTCGTCGCCAAATGCCTCGCCAGTCCATGACATCATCTATTTTTCGGCAAATATAATATAGAAAGAGAAAAGTGATTAACGGGAAGGGGGGAGACATTGGGCACGGAATCAGAAGGCGGAATTGGGAATCACATGCAAATCAATAGTTGTACAGGACATGGGTAAAACCATGGGACAAGGATCTTCTGTCTCTCTCTCTCTCTC
>AFRA01000043.1:0-77183 GCA_000223055.1 Claviceps fusiformis PRL 1980
ATAAGCTTAAAATAAGCTTTAATTAAAAGGTATAAATAATAAAATTTAACTCTTTTCTAAACTATATAATAAAAAAAATATAAGCTTATATAAAATGAATATAAAAAGCTATTAATATAGTAAAAAGTAATATAAAAAAAATATAAAAAGAATAAAGTATATTTATTAATAAAAAGTATTAAAAGATTAATTTTAATAGAAAAAACTAAGTATATATAAATTATAAAAGGTAGATATTTAATTAATTTAATAAAAAACTTAATAATTTATAAATTAAATTATATAAAATTTTAAGTTAATAAAATATAATATTTAAGCTAAACCTATTAATAATAATTAAAGTATATTAATAATTCTATATATTAAAGCTATAAAAAGCTATAAAAAACCCTTTATTAAAATAATATAATAAGGAATTATTAATTAATTTAATAAATATAAAAATTAAATAATAGCTAAAAACTATTATAGCTTTAAAAATATAATATAATATTTTATAATATTAATAAAATAAAAAAAACTAATAAAAACTTAAAATAATATAATATTAAGAAACTTTATTATTACCTATTAAAGCTATAGAACTTTTATAAAAAAAACCTTAATATAGCTAAGCTATTATATAATTTATAAAAATAATTAAAATATTATTAAATATAAAAAGAATTATTATTAAGGTTATTTAAAGATAATATTTTAATATAATTAAGGGTTATAAAGTATATAAAATATATAAAAAAAAATATTCTTTAAGTTAAAAAAAAAATATAAAAAATCTTTATAAAAATAAAAAATAACTTTAATAATTTAATTAAAATAAAGAAATAAAAGTAAATAATTATTTTAAAAGCTTTATAAAAAATATATAAAATAAGAAAAAAAAAGTAAAAAATAAATAAAAATAATAAATAAAGCTTTAAAGAAGCTTAAATATAAAAATATTAAAAGTATATAGCCTAGTGTTTTTTATAAGTATATAATTATAACTAAGTAATAAGCTTATAATATAGTTTATTAATAAATTATTAAATAAAATATAAAATAAAGATTATAAAGAATTTCTTTAATATAAAGGTATATTAATATTAGAAAAAAAAGAGTAATATTATAAGCTATAGGCTTAGAATATAAAAACTATAAAATAATAATTACTTAACTTTATATAAAGTAAACTTATTATAAATTAAAATAAAGAAAATCTATAATAATATATTTAAAGTATATAATATTATTATAATAATTTTTATTATAAAATCTATAATAATTTATATAAAGTACTACTTATATTAACTATAGAATTAATAGAGTTTTCTATAATAAATATAATAATTAATAAAAAAAACCTAAATAAATAAAATAAAGAAGCATAAAGTATAAAAAAAGGAATAAAACTTTAAAAAGTTTATTCTTATTCTCTAGCTTTCTTATTCTTTTCTAGTCCTTATAAATAGAAGTAGAGTTCCAACCTACACATTGTCTATTTCCGTGCCGTGACACCGACCGAGCGGAATAGGGTAGGTAGGCACGCAGGTTGCGCTTTTCCCCAAGTCTCTATTGCATCTCTATTGAAGGACTTGATTTTCATTAGAGATTGTAGCGGGAGTACTATGGGAGTACGTAGATCGGCTTTCGACGCCATGACTCGGCATGGACATGGGTCAAGGCAGGAGCGCTACAAGAGTTCGCTTGAGGGGGCGAGCATTTTGATCATTTGAAAGGATAGGCGACACTTGGCGTATGTATGGAGACGGGAGAGGGATATGGCATTTCATGTCCCAGCTCCTACAAACAAGATAGAGTAAAAGAAAAAGAAGAAAAAAGAAGACGGCAAAAAAAGAAGAAGGGGAGGGCCTATAAAGAAGCGGATTGACTTCCCAGACAAGTCTATGCTTCAGATAGCCTCGTGATGGTGACGGCGCAACTAATTCGTCACCAAGAAAGCGACAGACAGACCTTGTCCCACAGACGGTTGAAAGAATAGGCATCTTGGTTTCGAAATCAGCAGCCATGGCTTTGGCCTCGTGGGGAAAGCAAAGAGTCCTCATCAAAAACAAGAACGGGATTTCGAATACCGTCTTTTCTGGTGTGGAGTTTCGGAAGGGGAACAAACTGTGACGATTACACGGCATCGGGTTGAAGAATACACTCTTTGCGGCGATGAGGTGAGTCATCGTCTATACACTACAACTTCTTGGTTATGTCGTATGTAGTGAAAGAGATAGTTGATGCAACCAGAAATTCGTGAAAAAAAAAATCCATATAAATGTATATTCAGTGCAAAGGTCTAATTTGTGCAACATCTAGTTGAAGCAAATACATAGTCAATGCAAATACGTATTGAATACAAATATATATGCGGTCAAAATCAGTCGCCAAACAGACAACGACACTATAAGTCAGTCAAATGCCTCTTTATCCATCAGAACACTTGGTTCAATTTCTGGATTCCCTTTCCCTTCCTTTTTCCTTGTTTCTTTTTCTTTTTCTTTCTTTTTTCTTTTTCCTTTTTAGGACACCTCCCGCCAAGAAGATGTACCAGCAACCCCACGGACCGAAGTCGAGACTCTTTGAAAATTCAAGTCTCCATTGAAACATAATTTCATGCTCCACTACATAATTCAGTAGGTGTTATATACAATGACATTTTGCAGGCCAGTTGTACACAAGGCAGAGCAGGTAGATACATCATGAGTCGTAAAGGAGAAAAGGGGGAAGGGACGAGGAAATCATTCTACCACTGTGGCTCTGCCCGCTCCATTCCTGGTGTGGAAATGAAATTCCTATCCCCAAATGGATCATCATCGTCGTCATCTTCGTCATCGTCAGCCTCCTCGGCGCTCGCAACGGGGGGCTTCCGTGGAGGCACTGCCGGCCGAGGAGGTCGGGGCGGCGCAGAGGCATCGTTGCCTATGGAAGAACCGGGATCGTGAGAGCGGCTGCCAATGTGGCCGCTGGCTGCTCGGTCTTGCTGGGCCTTTTCGGTAATCACTGTCACTGTGTCAGCAGACGAGGAATGAATGGAGAGGTGAGATGAAAGTGACAGGAATAGGAAGTGCGAGGTGCGAAGGAAGCAGTGATGCTTCTTCTTCTTTTCTTTCTTCTTCTTTTTCTTCTTCCTTTCTTTCTTCTTCTTTTTCTTCTTCCTTTCTTCTTCTTCTTCTTCTCTTCTTCTTCTTTTTTGTCTTGTATACAGAATCTCATCTTCTTTCTTCTTTTGAAACCTACTTCTATACCGATGCGCCTGCTCCGCCAGCTCATCATCCGAGTCACTATCCGCCTCAATAGACTGATCAAGCTGCTCAAACGCCATGAGCGCATGCACAAGCTCGTCATTCGCGTGCAAAAGACTGCCGAGCCACTGCTCGCTCTCGATTTGGTGGATCTAAAGTACATCGTGTCAGTCCGGGACCCGTGCCCCAAGCCAGTCGATTTTTTTTTTTTTTTTTTGCTGACAAAAGATGTAAACTCCCCTTTGTGCAAACTAGGATGATAAAGTAGATGAAGGTGAGAGAGAAGCAAGGAGGAAAGAAAGGAAGGAAGGAAGGAAGGAAATAAGAAAAAGAAAAGAAACACCACCCCTGGAGCCCAAAAACTCACGTAGCGCAATATCCTCCTCCGAAGTGTCTTGCAGGCCTCAAAGTGCTGCACAGCAGTGCCATTCTCCGACACCCGCTCCTTTTCCCGGTTAATCGTCTGCAGGGAATTCATCAACCCCGTCGACGCGATGGAGGCCTCGGCAATGATCGACTTCATCTTTTCCTTTTCCTCCTCAGGGTTCAAGGCCTTGCGGGCCTTGCCCTTGCCCTTGCCCTTGCCCTTGCCCTTGCCCTTGCCCTTGCTCTTGTCCTTGCTCTTGTTGTGGCTGCTGCTCTTGGATGAAGACGACGACGGCAGCGGCGCCTTCATCATATTGGCCTTGTCCACGGCGGCGGCCATGCTGGACCAGGGGTCGTGGTGGTGATGGCCTTTGGAATTCGACGGCGACGGCCACGCAGCGTCTTGTTTCTGCTCCAGAGCACGCGCGCGCTCCGCCTCTTCCTCCTCCTCCTCGTCCCCAAACGGATTCTCCGTCTCTCGAATGACCTTGGATCTCTCCTGCGTCATGGCCACCTTGCGCTTGGGCAGCTCGCGATACAGCCGCGCGACTCTCTCCAGGCCCGGCATTCCCGCGTACTGCGCCCACTGCCGGAACAGCTCGGTGCACTTGTTCCGGACGGCCGGGTCGGACAGGCCGGACGTGCCGCACACGCGGAGCCGCTCCAGCAGGGGCTCGTCCGCGAAGGAGCGCTGAAAGGCAGGACCGGCATTCTGGATGAGCCCGTCGAGCAGGACGAGCGCCCTGATTTGGCGGTGGACGGTGCCGTACTTGAGCTTCTTGCGGATGGCGCGGGCGGCCTCGGTGGGACCGGTCGCCTGGATCTTGATCACGTCGACCAGATCGGGCAGGCCGCTGAGGTCGTCCTGGGTGTACGATTCGGTCGTGAGGTTCTCGATGGTGACGGTGATGGCCGAGAAGGGCTTTTTCTGGTGGAGTTGTTAGAGGGGGGTCTAAGGAAGACGGAAGACGGGAAATGATGAGAAAATGACACATGCGCAAGATATAAACACCATACCGACTGGAACATGTTGATTGGCGGCGTCGTCGACAAGACAGCTGCGCGTCGCAAAAAGCCTCGGCCCTTTAGACCGCAACGAGCACAAGCGTCCCTTTGTCGGTCGGGCGAGCAGAGGATTCTTATGTTGTATGTCTATACTTCTGATGTTGTATATCTATACAAGTGTGTGTGTGTGTGTGTGTGTGCATATGGAAAGGCCAAGGCAGGAGGATCCGGATGGTGCGGCCGGAGAGCGGGAATGCGAATGCGGGGAGCTGCCAGCTGCGAGCTGCGAGGTCCGATCTGCCAGTTGCCAGCTGTGAGGTGGTCACCGTCAAACCAAACTGGTCAAAGTGGAGTGGAGGTGGGGGGTTTTAAAAGAAAAAGGCAATTGGATGTCGCACCAGACGTCATGCTCGTCATCTCATGCTCGTCATTATCGTCAGTGTCACTCTCGGCCAGCCACGGCCCATGTTCGGGAATAACAAGTCTGCATGTTCAAACAGTCATGGGACATGCCGAATACGATCTATTCACAGATCACGAATGACGAATGAAAAATCACACGAAAAAACAGATTCTAACAGAACATGAGCCAAGTTCCTCCGTGCATACCCGGTCGAGCCAGGATAAAAATAAACAAGAGAAAAGAAAGGGAAAGGAAAGGAAATGAAAGGAAATGAAAGGAAAAAAGAGAAGAAAAAAAAATGCGTCCTTCCACCTCATGCGTGCATGTACAGACAACAAGACATGCTCATCGTGAAACACGAGGCCAAAAAAAAAAAAAAAAAAAAAGAACGAAAGACGCTTGCAATGCAACACCTGTCCTCACTCCCTGTGTGTGCGCGTGTGTTTGCCCTCTCCTACCAATAGGAAAAGAAAATAAAGAAGAGAAAAAAAAAAAAGTCCTCCAAACATGACACCATGCATCCCGGGTCCATGTTCGCGGCCCATATCCAAGCCATATCCAAGCCATATCAAGACGACTTGCCCATACCCAGCAACACTAAATTCGCAACATTCATCGTCGTAATCACCAACCACACCAGTCCGGCCAGAATAGTCAGGTACCACGGATTCGCCATGTCCACGCCCCCCGCGGCACGTACCGTCCCCGGCTCCTCCTCCTCCTCCTCCTCCTCCTCCTCCTCCGACTCGAGGTAGTACCGCGCCATGCCCGGCTGGACCGTCATGTACTTGGACCGACCCGTAAAGTAGATGAGCGGGAGCGTCACAAAGGGCAGCACCGTGCTCAGCGCCACCTGCGAGGCATTCAGGGCGGCGTTGAGGCCCGACCTGCCCACGGCGCCGGCCACAATGATGGACGGCGTGACGCTGATGGAGCGGGTGAGGAGGCGGCGCAGCCAGGGCGCCAGGTTCCAGTTGATGGCGCCTTCGCTGACCATTTGCCCGGCAATGGTGCAGACGATGCCGGCCGAGATGCCCGACAGCAGGAGTGCCAGGGCGAAAATGGTGCCCACGGCGGGGGATATGCTCCTCGAAAGGAGGTCGTGGATCCCGAAAATGTCTGCCTCGGCCGCTTCCGGGTTCTTGTACAGGGAGGCGCCGGCCACGATGAGGATGGCCGAGTTGACAAACAGGGCGAATGTGAAGAGGGCGAGAGCGACCTCGGTGATGCTGTACTTGAGGGAGTGTTTGATGGCCGCCTGAGACGGAACGTACTTGGCCTTGTCGTGGTCCTCGTCCATGGTCGCCGCCATGGTCGTGGTCGTGGTCGTGGTCGTCGTCGCGGCCGTCCTCGTGGACCGGGCACCCGAGATGAGCCGCTCCGGCAGCAAGCCATGCTTGGCATCGTACTCCCGCAGCCGTGGTTGCACGATGCCGGAGCCGAGATACAAGCTATGCGGCATGACGGTCGCACCGAGAATACCGCAGGCCTGGTAGAGCGCCTCGGCCTCGACCAGCTCGCCGCTCGGAAGGTAGCCCCTGAATACTTGACCGACACTGGTCTTGATCAGGCTCAGCTGGATGCAGAAGCAGATGACGACGCCCAGGACAAGCAGGCAGACAAACGCTTCAAACAGTCGCAGCCCCCTGACGGATCGGTCGGGTCGGTAGAAGAACAAGATGACCATGACATCCAGGATGGACAAGGCACAGCCCGCCACGAGAGGCAGCTGGGGAATCAGGAGATTCAGGGCAATGGCCGTGCCAATCACCTCGGCCATGTCCGTCGCAATGATGGCCACCTCGGCGAGCGCGTAGAGCAAGTAGTTGAGCCAGCGCGGCAAGAAGGCCCGACATGCCGACGCCAGGTCGAGCCCAGTGATGGTGCCGAGCTGAATGGCGAGCGACTGCAGCAAAATGGCGAAGAGATTGCTGAGGAGGACGATGAAGAGCAGCCTGTACTGGTAGGATGCGCCGGCGGCGATGTCTGTCGAGTAATTTCCAGGATCGACTGTGGGAGAGCTCAGTCAGTGGATTTGATTCATAACCCGATGGGTGAGCAAAGGAAGAATGAGAAGGACGAGTAAAACAAAATAGGGCAAAGGTGAGTCACTAAAAACGTACTGTACGCAACGGAGATCATGAACCCGGGGCCAACAAACTTGCCAAAGGTCCAACAGGCATGTTTCAGCTTGTCCAGCATATTCCTGCCGGCCACGCTGGAACTCCTCGACGAGGGAGACTCTGCGTTGTCATCCACCAGGACCTGTTGCTTGGGGGCCGTGCCTGGATGTGGATGTGGATGTATTTGTGAATGTATTTGTGGTTGTATTTGTGGTTGTGGTTGTGGTTGTTGCGCATTGCGCACAGAAACATCTGGTGCGTCCATGACTTGCCGTCGACAAGCCGCCAACCCAGCTGTTCCCCCGAGCCCAAGCAATCTCAAAGCAAGCTCAAAGCAAGCTCAAAGCAAGCTCCAGCACAGTTCCCTCTTCACAAGAACCCCCAGCCCAACACCTACAACGCGATTCCTGAATCCGCCCCCTTGAAATTCGTCCCAGTTCCTCGACCCCCTCATCAAGGGCCCGTGCAGCAAAACCTGGGATCTGTGCTCCAAATGAATAGCAGACGGGCCAAAAAAAAAAAGAAGGACAAGACAAGAGAAAAAAAGAATCTGAAAGGGACCCGGCTTCTAAAACCACGTTCGTTTTTCCCAGCGCTGCAGCACAACGTCCTCTAGGTCGACCACGACAACAACCCTTTCCGAGTGAGCACCACAAAAGAAGAAGAAAAGGGACCAAAAAAGAAAAGAGAAAAAAAAAACCTGAGGATCCTGATAGAATGTGCCCGGGCAAAAGCATTCGTCCACTTTGGAATTGCAGGTAGACAAAGTAAGGCAGGCAGGGTTATGTGAGAAGGAGCACCGAGGTGGCCAAAATCGGATAAATCGGAGTCGGACCAGCTGCACACTGCACAACTGCACACATGCGCAGCACAAGTGGACGGAGAAACAAGCGCGGCCCGCCCAGAACAAGCTTGAGGCGTGAAAGGCGTGGGGCGTCAAAGGTCGTGACTAAGATTTCACGTGCCGCGCACCACCAATCCAATTGAACCAGGGAAGTCCGCCATCTCGTTTCTCCAGATGTCGCCTCCTCTTTATGTGTTTTTTTTTTTTTTCTTTTTTTCTTTTTTTTTTCCCCTCTCTTTCAGTTCTGGTTTGGCCCCTAGAGCCCTACCCGACATAGGCATGTAGGAGGTGGGGTTGTCCGTGGAGTCAACATTGAACGGTCTAGTCTAGTCTGGGCCTTGGGTGGTGGTCAACTCTGAGGCTTGAGCGACCTACCTAGGTAGCTAGTGTTGGACCGCCAAGACCCAAGTGAAGAGATGGACGGGAGAACAATAGTCTTTTTTTTTGTTCTTTTTCTTTTTGCCGGTTCTGTTAAAAAAAAATCCCTTTTCGCCGTGTAAGTTGTAGCGTATCTATGCATCTACGTTGCCGTTCCGGAGACGGGTAGTCATACTCCTGCACTGCACGGCACGGCACGGCACGGCACGGAAAGCAACAGAGCAAACCGCGGTTCAACGGGGAACGAAATTAACATTTAATACCACCAGGCCGATAACAACGTCAAGTTTTCCACAAGTTCCAAAGCGGAATCACACCCAAAAATATAAACAACCTTGGCCAAACAGTATGTGGACAGGCAGGCACAGCAAAGGATTCGTGAAAGCGGAACATTCATGGCGAATGCTCTCCCTCTCTAGTCCCCCTGATTCCCCTATTATTTCCGTCCCCCTTTCCTTTTCCCCCTTTCCCTTTCCTTTCCTTTCCTTTTTTTTTTTTTTTCCAGTAACTTTCCAGCCCATCTCGCTTTGGAATTTCCACCAACTTCCGTTGACTTTGTTATATACCATGTGTGCATTCTCTTCCTCTCATGCTTCATGGACACGTCCGTGTCGCCCTCCTGCATGCTGTCGCGAATCATGTCCCTTGCCGCATTCAAGCTGCCCAGATCAAAAACCAGGCATATTGCATCTACACTTGCGAAGTCGTTTCCGCTGATACCGAGTATCTGGGGAACACAAATTGTTAAAACAAGAGTTGAAACGGACTGGCACAATAAGCCTTGGTTCGCCTGACCAGCTCGCGACAAAATGTTTCTCACATACCCTAAAGTTTAGTGCAAGTATGCTCGCCTGCAGCAGCCCAAAGGTGCCTGGTGTCGTCATCCCGTGCTCAGGAGTCAGTTGCCTTTCTTGCCGGACTTGGCAGCGGCTCTTTCGCGCTCGCGCTTGGCGTAGATGCCGGCAGTAAAGGGATCTTCATATCGCAGAGCGACCACATACACCAGGTAGACCCAGACTGTCATGAGAATACCAGCTGGTTTGCCAAAGAGAAGAGCCGTTCCCAAGAAGCTCATGGTTGAGCCCCAGTACATGGGAGAGCCTGTCACGTTGAATGGGAAGCCCGTCACCATCTCATCCAGCAAGAAGCCAAAGTAGTCACCGAGAAAAGTCCCGGTTATGCCCAATCTCCATGTCGACGAAACCACGAGAATGTTGCCGGCAGCCAGCAGTGTGTACGCCGCAGCCTGCGAATATACAGTCAGAAGCAGCGGATGCGACGGTTGTTCTGAGATGGCAATCTTGTACAGCCAGTCCCGCAGAATGCCGAGGGAGAAGATGGTGACAGCGAGGCCGTAACAAGCCGTCCTGGAATCACCACCAAACAAGTTTGTTAGAAGCTTGTTTCGATACTCTACATGGTCTCGCGGTCAGCCTGACATGGAAGAAGGTCTTTAACGTGGCAGAGAGAAATTGGGCAGTGAATTAAAAAAAGACTCTCGATGTTAGCCACAAGGAAGAGGTGTGATTTTTGGATGCCCACCTTGTCGAGCAACGACACTACATGACGTAAAAGCCATCCGGTTAGCCATCTGTCTCATCACGCATGTCCAGAGACGGCCAGGCCGTTCATCCAATCTTGAGGAGGGTATCGTGGGAGACAAAGACTAGACTCACTTCCAAAACAGCGGATTAAAGGCAATAGATGCTGCAGAGACTATAGATCACGTACATAGAAAGCAGAAATAATTAGTCACGGGGGCAACAAAACAGCCCGCTTATTTTCTACCAGAAAAAAAAAAAAAAACAAGTTTTTGACGGACAGCCCGTCAGGCAGGCCACTCACCCATCAAGCTCTTCTTGCCGAGATCGACATGATTGACGAAATCACCCAGAAAGGATGCCATGGCGCTCGAAAAGGTGAATGAGCCCAAGCAACACAGAGCAGTGGGCAGCGGGTTGAGGTTGAGCGCTCAGCAGACTGAATTGAGCTCTAGAGCGTGACGGTGGAGCAAGCGCGAGTACCAGCAAAGTCGCAAAGGGAAGGGGGCTAGTTCTGAAGAAGAGTATTTGACGGAGTAGGCGGCGTGGTAAAGCGTCGACAGTTCCGTAGACTCGCTCTAGAAGAAGCAGAAAACAGAAAACGGTTGCGTGTTCATTACAGCCCAGTGGCGGCGACTACTCCGCAGAGTGCGCAGTGCGTAGGTCAGGACTGGACTGGACGAGGTCACTGGACAACTGGACAACTGGACAGTGGATGGTGGAGACTGGACGCAGCAAGACACGCAACGTCATAATCCGCCCCAGTCCGGCTGCTTTGACTGGGCAGTTTCTCCTCTTGCTGTGCCTCGCTCCCAGCATTCTTGGAGGACGGTCCACAATCACAAGCTGGGCCGCGCTGGCCGCGCTGGCCGCGCTGATGCAAGTGCAAATGTAAATGCAAGTACAAATACAATCGAAACACATCAAACACGTCACTGATCTGCTTTTCTCAACACGTCGACTCACCCGCTAGCGCTCATCATTTGTCTGGTCATTGGTATCATTGAAAAATTCCATCTCCACGTTGCCCTTGCGCTAATATCACTCACTGTGCATCAATTCCGGCGTGCCCGCGTCTTCTTCGCCGTCGTTATCGTATTGTCTTCTTCCTCCTCATCGTGGCCCTTCTTGAGGTCTTCTGTCAGACCCCACTCCTCCTTGTCATACCAGTCCTCACCATCCGACATGTCTCGGTTGGGCCCGCAGTGAGCTTCCGCCTTGGCCCATTGCAACACATTGCTGCGAAGCCTGTGTGCTCGAAGCAGGCCATGGTGTAGCCGCCTCGCGCTCCTGCAGACTTCCTCTTGTTTCTGTACATAGAGTGACAGCAGCCGTCTGATATCTTCAGCTTCGTTCTCGGGAATCCCCATGTTTCTGTCAGGCTTGGCCCCGGAAGGTGTCATGAACAGAGGGTGGATAAATGATTCTTCTGCCGGTTTCGATACGAGACCTTGTCCTGCCTGTGACCTTTCGCCCACAGAAGTGGCATGCTTTGGTGTTGGCTGAGTTCTTGCGATCCCATCGTCGACTTTCGTCTGCTCACTTTGCCCGCTTTGCCCTGATTGCTCTTGTCGGCTGTTGTTTTTCTCCTCTCCATTCTCCAACTCTTTCTTGCTTGCTGCTTCTCGCCCATTGCTCTTCGCATCGTCTGTTATGTTGGTGGCATCCATCATCGATACATCCGCATCAGCTGCGGCGTCAGCGGCAGAGATTGGCCGCTCCTTGTCTGGCGCATTGTCGTCACCAACCCGCTTGGAACCGGTACCATTGACTACAGTTTTGCACGAGCTTGTCATCGCGTTATCGCCCAAAAGGCTTTGTTGAAAGCTGGCAACGTGCTGGTCTGAATACAGATCGACATCGTTGGCGCCCACTATCGTCTCGCATGGCATCCAAACACAGTCTCCACAAAGTGAGGTCCACAGGTGCCTTACTTGCCACAGAGACTTGCTTTCTTTGCGCATAATGTCACAGCTTTGTGCGATGAGCTCCGTGAGAGTTTTTGACGTAAATGGTTTGGAGAGTGTCGGATGATTTGGTAAATCGCTCGCAGACGTCAAGGGACCCAAGATATCTACAGAACTGTCAGTCCCGGAGCATGCCTAATATCCAACAGCCAACCCGAAAAGGGCGGAAAAGAAAAAAAAAAAACTTAACGTTCAAGGTGAATGTTGGAATATGGATTGAGATCAGCCGCTGTCAGTTCAGCGTCTGCAATCCGATCAGCATCGTCGTCACTGCTAATCTCGTAGCCTTCGTCGTCGATAAGTGGAGGATTTCGGTACAAAATGCTTCTTCGCACGCCAGCATAATCGACAGTCTGGATTTTCAACGCACAAGCCGGTCAGAACAAAGGTGGCTGCGTCGTAGAGGTAGCGACAATCATGGGGAAGACTTGTACCTGCTTGTAAGCGCTCGGACTGGCGGTTGGTGCTAATTGTCCCTTGTGTGCAAATCGCGCTCTCTTTTGAAGCTTGTGGCCGCGATTCGTGAAGCTCTCGATCTCGGAGTCAGAGTCGGATTCTGCCACGACGGGTCCGATTAGCGACAACGTGTCGGAAGGGCTTGGTGGGCGAGCCGAAGAGAGGCCTCACCGTAAGCTTTCCTCTTGAACGCCTTCTTCATGCCAGCTATTGTCTCGGCAAAAAGGATCTGTTGCGTCGCCATCGCAAACGAAAGGAAGGGTTGGCGAGAGGCGTCGACGCTTAGCAAGTCTGTCGTGAACGAAACCGCCAACTCCACGAGGAAAGACGTGGTAATGTGCTTGGGCCGTAGGGTCTTTGAGGCTATCCTGCAGAGAACTGAAGTTGGCACCAGCCAGATGTTTGTTCCAAAACAACGAATTCGGCTGAGAGTCGGGTGAGCACGCTTTTCAAGCTTGTGTGGAGGGATGGGATGGGAGAAAAGAGTAAGAAAGATTGCCGTGTGACGGGGGGAGAAGCGGGAGAAGCGAGGGTACTCGATAGCACGTCTGGTTCTGGTACGAGACAGCGCTCCACTAGTAGTGACCAGCGATGCCAGACGGGCCACGGCAGGAATAATTTGCACCAGACTTTGGTTGTGACACGCAGGCGCGGCACAGAGTGACCGCCTTCCTGATTGATTAGCCTCAGCACTTTTGGTCTGAATGGCCAATAAGATCGATCAGCATCTGTCTGCATGCGCACAGTGTGCACAGTGTGCACATTACAGTGCGTCGGCTTTGACGTGGGCCACCCGAGTCCAGACCTGCTTTCATTGTTCAATGTCACCACCAAAGGTATGGTCGCAATATTGGGGGAACAAGCGTTTCAGCATCTCATTCGTCACCCTGTCTCTCGTACATTTACCAACACTAACGCCAAGCGCCGCATCAAATTATTATCCCCTTCTCCTGTAGCCTTTACCGGTGAAACCTTTGGGTCCTTAACCTTGGCCATATGCAGGCGTACCGTGTCAATATCCGCAACGTCTACTACCGAACGTGGATTTCATTCTTCGCTGAACAAGGCTTAACCAGAAAAGAAAATATTGCAGACTTGTGAGATTCACAATGTGGAAACTAACGCCGGCAGCTGGAACACTCATTAGATTTGACGCAGCATGTGAAGAAACAGCTCGCGATAACTTACATATCTGGCGAGTTTGTGATTTCCTCAAACGAGTGGAGTATATCGAATCCCATTGCTACCAAGGGCTCGTATGCATCGTCCACAACCTATGAGAATAACGTCAGTATCACCACATTCCCTATGGGATCATCATACGACCTACCCAGCTCAGTACAGCCTTGGAAGCTTTGTGGCTCTTGCTTTGACGGACGCCCATGAGAGCTAGTCCTTGCAAGATCAAGGTTGCCTGGGAAGAGGACGGTACAATGGGCGCAATAATGCCGCCGACGTCTCCTTGGGCCGATACCAGCGAAGGTATATATGTAGCCAAGGCGCTGGCCTGGCGGCATATAATGACGGTTCCCATGAGACTGCCAAATCGATCCTTTGCTCGCACGATCCCACATGTCTTGGTCTCTGAGAGGGCATGTGTATACAGCTCGTGCACTTCTGGATTGGCATTCGCGCGAACGTGGTGTAACACACACTCCGCATTCTCCAAACCATGAATCAGATCAAAGCTGATGCTGACAACTTGAAGGTTTTGAAGAAGCCCTTCAGGGGCTGTCCAGTTAGAGAGGTCGTTGATAATCATGTTGGTCAAGCGACGTGGGAATTGTACGTCCCAGCCGCTGTTGCTGAACCATTCTTTCACCGTGTTGAGCTCGATATCCAGGGGAACGCCGGGGAACACTCCGGGAAAGGACATTCCGATGTGGACCTTCTTGAGTCCCCTCTGTTCTCCCATGCTCTTCAAAGCTCTTTTGTGAAGCGATCGCCCAATAGAGACATTGCGTTTACTAGGGTCGACAAGCAATGCACCGATCATGCCATGACCCCCGACAAAGTAGATGGCAACAAAACCGTAAAGTGCTCCTGTACTGCTATTCCTCACAACGAAGTGAGTTTCCTTGATATTTGGATTGTGAAGCTCAAAACACGCAGCTCCCGTTGACTTGAGGAAATGGAGATCTGGCGCACTGGCTCGATAAACTCCTCTGAGCAAGTCATCAAGACCAGCACAATCTCTGGCTCGGTCGTACTCCTCCACAAGCCAGTGCTGTCTCGATTTGAGCACTTTTTTACTCTTGCGCAGCGTCCCAGGCATGCTGCCTGTAGGACTGATCTCACCCACCAGTACCCGGACCAAGGCAGACAAGGCATTTTCTGTAAAATCGAACGTGCAGACATACGTCCCTATAGATTTGTCCATAGCAAAGTCGTATGGAGAGCTCGCAGCAACGACAATCAGCTGTTTCTTGTTTCCCCTACTTCGGTGCATGGAGCACATCATGTCCACATGCTTAGTGAAACCTGCTTGGTACATGTTTCGGTTGGCATCTGCTGTGACAATAATGATACATGAAGCTCTGTTTATGAGGTTTTCGTGTACTATTACCCCCCCCCCCCCGGGTCAGCATACTGTCAAGTTTTATGAGAAAATTGGACTTCAGGCTTTCCCATCGTACCTGGTCTCACACCATTTGCCGTATAACTCGTGTGGAGAAGCTTCTCGTTGCGGTGTCGAGCAAGGCTTTTCCCGAACTCGCGAAACACACCCTCGCCACTCATGATTGCACTCCTTTGGCGTTCTTTGTGTGCCCAGTCGTCATGATTTGTGGAAGCTTGTGAGGGATTCTTTTTAGATTGCAGTAGGCTTTTGGTCATGGCAGAGGCGGGGAGCGGTTTGACCAGGGGGGTGAGCAGTAAGAGCTCTTCTCCAGGATGCATAGACTTTGAAAGAGGAAGCAGCTTCTCTTTGTCACGAATGACGGTGATGGATTCGTCATAAGCTTGTCGGGAGAGTGAAAGGTGAGACGGATGAGTCTGAGACAAAAGAGACACGCCTGGAGGATTGATAGCCTTCGCCCAAGATGTACAAGTCGACTTTAGGTGTAGAATTCGTCTTATAGACGTGAAGATTCTCTCTTTGGTGATGATACCATTGTCATGTCCAAGCTTTAAGCCCTTGATAGCTTCGAGCTGGACGTCGTAAGCACGGCAAAGGAGGACCAGGTCGCAGCCGGCTTCGACCGCCATGACCACGCCGTTTTGAACGCCTAGGTCGTGACTGAGCGCTTCCATTTCCAAACATTCTGAAATAGCTACTCCCTTGAAGCCAAGCTCGTTGCGGAGTAGATCGTCCACAACCTGATCGGAAAGACAGGCGTGTCCGACATTCATGGATGGATTTGATATGCCACAGCCGCCAACAAACATGGCGTCCAGTTTCCCGGACGCAATTGCATTTCGAAAGGGCACGAGTGCGCTTAGACTTAGTTCCTCCAATGTCTGCGTGATGATTGGGACATCAAGGTTGGAACCCTGAAAATCTAAGTTCCCGTACGATGGAAAATGTTTGCCGGCAGCGGCTAGGCCAGCGTCTCGAACCCCGCTCAGAGCAGCAAGACCAGAGTGAGAAACCTCCTGGGGGTCATCTCCAGTAGCACGAACACCAAGTGGCTGGTATCTTGCATTGTTCAAAACATCTAGAACAGGGCCGAGCATCAAATTGACACCGCAAGCCGAGATCTCCGTTGCTGTAGCTTTCGAGATGTCATAAGCCAGCTCAACACGTCCCGTGGCAGCGACGCCCATAGCACTGGGAAACTGGCAAACATAATCCTCATCGAATAAACTGTTGACGCCGCCATTTTCCTGATCTAGTGCAATGAGCAAAGGATGTGGATGACCGGAGTTTTTGGCGATAGTCTGTAATTCCTGGACAAGCTTGGCTGTTTCTTGAGCTGCTATTCGATCATTGTCAGCTCATTTTATTCATATGCCGTCTATCATGATCTTTCTCTCGAGATCGAGGCTGAACATTCAAGAGACCGACACGGCGCGACATGACGGCATGCTGCAACAGGAGTTTATGTGAACGAGCCAATGTATTGCAGAGCAAATATTTCGGCATTATGGATTGACAAGCAGATTACACGAACATTTGAGGTTCTTGGCCGTGAGAATAATGGATCCAAGGTGGTGGTCCTCGATCAGGCTCTTGATCTGGGGAGTTACTTCAGTGCCATCCCAGCCCATGATCAGCATCTGGCCAATCGCCCTGTTCCCAACACATCGAGAAGACCAAACGTCAGCGTCTAACTCGCCAAATAAAAAGGCAGCAGATGCTCTCCAGATCAACACAGCATAGAACATGATGGCAATTCAGCAACAAGGTGGAAGCCATACCAATCGAGGTTGTGCCATAGTGGGCCCAAGTCGCTCGCATCAGAAACAGAGTTGGAGACTGCTTGGTTGGCCATTGAACTGGCTGCCATGGTGGATGGGACAAGGGCGGCGACGAATTGTCTAATATGTTGGTGCACCCATGACGGCCGGGCGGTTTGCGGTCGACTCGGCAGTTGAAGCTAAAAACGGCACTCTCGCGATGAGCCGATGCTGAGGGTGAAAGCCACTGATCGGATCTGACATGCAAAGATGAGTCTGAGTGGAGCCGAGAGGCCGTCGCCCGGCTAGAAGTCTTGACTCTTGAGTGCTGAGACGGGTCCCGTGACACCACATGCATGCTTATGCTTTTATTTGTGATGACTGACAGAATTTCGCGACACAAGGAGCCGATGGACGCTCTGCCACCCTTTTCTTCCACGTTGCATGATTTCGAAGCACCTGGTCACTTAGTGGTCACTGGTGGGGCTCCATGTTGGTCGTTGGCCGCGGCGCATGTTGAACATTCAACATGCTCATCGAGTTGTTCAGACCACGTTGGAGTTGGAGTCAACGTTACATGAGACTTGACTGGAGTCGTCCATTCCTGTCAAAAGTTCTGGTGCTTCCTTCCTTCCTTCCTTCCTTCCTTCCTTCCCTCCCCCACGTTCAACCGGGTCCATCAGACAGCGAACCATGACGTCCTCCCGCGCCCGCGAGGACTATGACTGGGTGTGTGTCTATCTGCGTTCGCGGAACTTCCAAGACTGGCATGATGTGGTTTGTAATAGCGTTTGAGCCGGACCAAGTGGATAGGAAGTTGTCGCAACGACGCCAATTCGAAGTTTCGAACCATATGAAGCAATCCGAAACCCGCTCTGGTAGCACTAGCATCATAAATCACCATTCCCCCCAGCTATTTAGATACATGGTACACGGTCATTCTCACATACACGTCGCTGCTGAGCTCCTTCTGCATTTGTCCTCGGCGACTAGCTGCCTCGCCTGTGGCCACTGGCAAGTCGAGGAAGGAAAAAATTCCATTTATTTCCGAGCGTTGGACTCTTCCATACAGCGAGGCAACAACCTTCTGGCGGCTCGATAAAAGCCATGCCCATTGCACTCTCACCCACAACACGAACCCGGACCGACACGGGCCTGACAAAATTCACCAACTGCCGCCTTGTCAAGGGAGATGATTTAGTTTCCGAAGACCTCTGGGTCAGTTCAATTACTGGCACCATCATCAACAGTCAGGCGAGCTTTTTTGACGACCTAAATCTTCCAGATGAAATCATCGATCTCGGTGGGCGAATCATCTCGCCGGGCATGATTGAATGTCAGCTCAACGGAGCGTTCGGCTTCAATTTTTCCACTCTTCTCGACGACATGTCTCGATACGGCAAAAATGTCCGCGAGGTGAACAAGTTGCTTGTCCAGACGGGCGTCACATCATACCTCCCCACCATTACCAGTCAGCGACCAGAGTTATACCAAAAGGTCAATATTAGGTCTTCCTTCTTCTTTAAACTCCAGCATAATGCATGCAGGCCCGCATGTTTCTGTGGCTACTAGCTTGGCTGGCACGATGCAATCCATCGCTAACAGCAACCATGTTCGTAGGCGCTGCCATTTCTTGGACCCTCTGGAAGAGCCCGAGATGCGCAGGACGGCGCCGAGTCGCTTGGTGCTCATTGCGAGGGTCCTTTTTTGAACCCCACGAAAAATGGAGTTCACGATGTCGATGTGTTGCTTGAAGCTCAGCGTTTTGATGACATTGAGGCATGCTACGGCGCCGAGAACCTGCGCCCAGGGCGCGAAGGCGAAGCGACACGCGTCAAACTTATCACAGCGGCGCCTGAGCGCGGCCAAATGATGAAGTTGATTCCGGAGTTCATTTCACGGGGGATCGTCTGCTCGGTTGGTCACTCTGAGGCTACGTACGAGGAGGCGTCTGAGGCTGTGAGCCTAGGCGCGTCCATGATTACACATTTGTTCAATGCCATGCGGCCTCTTCATCACCGAAATCCTGGTATTTTTGGGGTCTTGGGCAAGGCCGAGAATTTGAATCGTCCCTATTTCGGTGTCATCGCCGATGGCATTCACTTGCACCCTACCACGGTGAAGATTGCCTTCAATGCGCATCCGGATGGTTTCATTCTCGTCACAGACGCTATGCACCTCGCTGGGCTGCCGGATGGAACATATCCCTGGACGAACGGCGAGCAGACGTGCAACATTGTCAAAAAAGGATCAAAGCTGTTGCTGGAGAACTCGAACACTATTGCTGGAAGGTAAGTCAAGTCGGCGAACCCCTTGAAATCAACACGGGCATCGTCCGCGAATGTCGACACAATTATTCAGGACAAACCCCCCCCCCCTTTTTTTTGTCTTCTTCTTTTTTTTTTGCTTCTCTCCCACGCATCAAACAAGTTCTAACACCTTTCTGTAGTTCTATTACACTGTTAGAATGTGTCAATAACTTCTTGCAATGGTCTGGGTCGAGCATTCCCCAAGCCCTCAAGTCTGTTACTTCAACTCCCGCAGCCATGCTGGGCATTCAAAGGACCAAAGGAACGCTAGAGGCTGGAGCTGACGCCGATCTCGTCATTTTCTCGGAAGATAAGTCTGCTACGGGCTCTGGGTCCGAGAAACTCGTGCTAGATGAAGTCTGGAAGTTTGGAGACAGGTTGTTTAGCAGGGAGTAATATCGGGAATAAATTTCATGGGAGAACTGTGAAGATTGAAGACCGGAGATTGATATAAAGCGGTAGAGGAAGCGATGATTATGATGTGCCCCGCAAGAAAGAAGCATGCCAAAAATTGCGCGGCAAAAGACTACTGCTACTATGACATTGACATATGTAAGTATTTTGCTTTTCTTCTTGTCGATGGATGGACCAATTCGAGGAGCGGGGTGACGGGCATGACTTTGCAAGGCTGAGAAGCGCCGGCGCGAGTACACATGAATCTCAAGCAAATCAATGGTAGGAAAGGAAACTTCATGCAGTATAAGAAAGGTATTGGAGCAAAGGAGGCGCACTGTTGAATAAAGCGCACAGCCCTGGCCCTTTGCGTAATGTCGTGACATATCTCTAGACAGTATTTAGATGGTTGCATACAAGTCATCAAATAGAAGGGCATCTCTGCATTCATGATCTCCGATATGTATGGCGGTTGTCTACCAAGTAGGATTTCTTTTTTGTTGGGGAGAACTGTTTTGTTTTTTTTTTCTTTTTTTTTCTTTTTTTTCCTTTTTTTTTTTGGCTTGCCAGGCTCGTTTTGTCATGGACGTGGGCGTATTACCAAGGAAGTGAGACGTCTCCAGCAATGCCCGTCAGCACCACCCCGGAGCCAACATGGACACGCCCGAGGACCCGACTTGGACTATCCTCCCGCGCGCGTGTTCTAAATAGCTCGAGCTCGGGTTTGTCTTTTTTCAAACCCGGACCCGAGAATAGACGACCCCAACCCCGTCGTTTGGCCCCTGCCAGGGAGCATGAAAGAGATCTGTACGGCATGTCTAAGCATACGAGAAACACATATGTATGTACACACATATATAGTGTACGTATCTGCGTGATGCGACTCTGACCAACAAAACGAGGGGCCTCCCGGCGAGGCTTGAAACGCTCGACATACATGTCCACCGGCGGTTAAACCCAATATCCCGCTCGGGCTACTCCAACTTTGTCTTGTTGAATATTGTATTCAAAGTACAGAAATGACCCGCTCTTGATACACTATAAATAGATATGGGATGTTATAAAGGCCTGACAAAAAAAAAGAGGTGTTGCTATAAATTCAAATGCAAAGTGAATATAGCGTGAAAAGAAAAATGAACTGTACATTTGGGTGCGGTTGACTCGTAGAAAAGAGCCTTGCTACAGGTAGTGCCAGCGGGAGAATTTCTTTTTTTTTGTGCTGTTTTTTTTTTTTAATTCTTTTTTTTTTCTTTTAATCTTTTCCCGAATGGGACATGTAGATGACCGGGTTCTCTTAGACCACATGCAAGTACGCTGGGGTGCCGGGGATGTACAACTGCAATGCAGATTAAACGAGGAGAGCATGGCAAGCGTCCTCAATGGAGGGTCCGGCCAAAAAGATTGACGACTCGCTGGGATGTTGTTCTCCCTTTTCTCTCTTCTCTACGGTTTTTTTTTTTTTTTTTTTAGTGGGCGTTGTGAGTGGGGTGTTTTCGTGTTTTCGCCAATGAGAGCTGCCGTGGGTGGGAACTGGAGGCCTTTTTGTGAACAAGGAAAAAGAGTACAACAGAAAGGGTATTCAGATTCGATTAGAAGCCACTGCAGAAGCTGAGAGGAGGGCTGAGGGGGGGGGGAGGAGGTGATTGCCGGTGTCTGCAGCGGCAAAATGACATGATCAGCGGTATTGGCGGGGCCCAGGGGTCCACGACCGGGGACATTGATGGCTGGGCAGGGCAGTTGGGTCCATAGAATTCGTCGCCGTCGGCTGGTAATTCCCGTCCGTCGGTGGTGAGGTGGGGTCTTGTATGGTGTTGGTGTCGAGATGAAGGTCTGGTAGGCCCAGCCACGAGATGCAGGTTGGCCGATGCGGTAGAATTTAAATGCTTAGATGCCAGATGCCCGGATGCCCAGATGCCCAGATGCCCCAGAGTGGTCCTAGCGGATCGCACGGGGAGGCGATTCCAGCACTGAAGCGTTGAATGCTGAGCCCAGTTGGTCTGACATGCAATTCAACATCAGTCCGCCTATACATGTGTGTACATGTAAACATGAACGTGCAGGTCCGTCAAGACCAGGCGAGCCTTGCTTGCACGTGGGCGGCCCCAGCCCCCTAGCTGCCCCTCAGCCGGGCTCTGCCTAGTACATCTCTGGGCCTCTGATGTCCGTTCAATGTTTGGACAAGGATCGATGAATATATACATGTACAGTCAGCGATTATTTCCACAGCGTAGCATCAAATGGCTCTTGTTGTCTTTTCTCTTCTTCTCATCTCTTTTCTTTTTTTAAAAAAAAAAAATTACATATCCTGGAATTGACACGAAAAAACCGGCGACAGAATCTCGTCTCCAGTTCCCCTGCGACAGCCGCGCATTAGCGCCGCAAAGCGAGAATCTTATTCCTGCCCGTCCCTGCCCGTCCTTGGCCGCCGTCCTTTATCGTCCGGCCGAGACGGGATATTCCTTGGCTCAGTGAGCCGCCTCGTCGCGCATCACCCCACATGTCCACAGTGCACACATGTCCAGACTCCAACACTGCACAGAACGACACGCACCGCCGCCGCCGCCGCGCTGCCAGTTGGCCAGTTGGGTGGCACGCCAGCCCGCCATCCAGCAGCTCGTGCAGGGGCACAGCATGCATGTGCACTGCGCTGCCGCAAATGCACCAGCCTGGACAAGCCGGTACTGTCGGGCGCCCGGTCACTGCCCGCCAACCGAACGGCCCAGCACTGAGCAGTCTGCTGGAGCATGACTGGAAGTCGCTGCACAGGCACGCCGCATCACCAAACGCCGCACTCAGCAGGCAGCAGGCAGCAGGCATCGCCCCTCTGTCCCGCCCCCCCGCGTGCGCACTGCAGACAACAACGCACCACCGTCACGGCTCACCAGTGACCGCTGCACCACGAGCTGCACCTGCCGGTTGTCGGGAGACTGAGACTCGGTACTCCGTCCATGACTGATACACCAGACTTCAGAGCTCAGTGCTCACTGCTCACTGCTCACTGTTCACTGTTCACTGTTCACTGTTCACTGCTCACTGCTCACTGCTGTCCTCTTGCGCAGGTACGCTCTTGTGCTCTCGGCTGCTGTCACACTTTGGCTCGCCCGAGTCGCCTCCAACACCATCCATCCTCTTCAGTCTTGGCTCTTCCTTCACTCTTGCACTCTCCGCCTCTTCTTTTCGTCACCTGGATTCATCCATCTCGTCCTGCCAAATCCGGGTCCCTGGCTCGAACATCGTCCTGCAAATCCCTCTGTCCCGCTCTAGCTCCCTACCAGACCAGCCCTTCTGGAGCCTGGAGTCTGGACCCCGGACTCCGCGCCCAGGCAGTCTTTCCAGAGACAAAAGAACCAGACAAGTTGCAACATTGAACCCGGTCCGTATCGCTCCCAGTTCGATTCGACATCTGACACCGACTTGCGCATCACCTCCCATCTGCCGATACGGGGCTCTGGGCCTCTCCGCGAGCGGCACTGACGGCGACGGCGACGGCGGGCGAGCTACGCCATGCCACGCCATGCCATGGCTACCTTCAACTCTATGCCGGCCATGACGGCCACTGCGCCCACCGAAGCAATGGTCCTGAACCATGCTGTACATGGCCAGCCTCTGCCCATGGGCCCCTTTGATCAAGACTTCAACTTTGAAGAAGCAATCCTGTCAGTTGCACTTTTTTGTGTGTGCGTGTGCCTGTGCGTGTGCTTTCATCGTTGCTAACCACGACCGCAGTGATGGCGCATCTTTGCCTGCTCTTCCCTTTACGCCCGCCTACACCTTTGATAATTTCGTCACCACGTTTGAAGATCCCTTCTCATATTCGGCGCGGGCGTTCGATCCCCCTCCAAAACCAGATGCCTCCATTGAGGAGGAGTCGTCGCCTCAAGAGCTCGACAACAAGCTTCTCGGTTTCTCCGACCCAATCACCAATCTCACCCTCATGGACGATACCGGCCAGTTTGCCGACGTCAACATGTCCGCCGAACTGTACGGCATGTTTTTTGTCGCCGAGGATGTCTTTGGCGGCGGCGACTCCACGGGCCGACCGCTCGAACTGACCTGCTACCGGCGCAACCTGTGGCAATGTTCAGGGCAAATCACGCTGCCCAAGAATCTCACCCATCTGATGGACGAACACGGCCGCCGCCTATCCGTGGACGAACTGTCCGCGTCCATCACAGCTGTCGAGTCAATAGAGGGAAAGCCAACGGAAATCATCAACATTCCCTGGAAGAGTTCGAATAACCCCCAGGCCGCCGGTGCCGGTGCCGGTGCCAGCGAAGACGCCAAGGTGGCCGGTCCCCCGCCTCACGTTCCCCTCGAACTGAGCACAGCACAAGAGGTTGATGCGACCCGAGTCACCCTGCCCGTATCCTGGAAGAGACTGCAGTTCAAGCATGCCACGGCCAACAATGGACGGCGAAAGGGTCTTCAGCAGCACTACCTCGTTCAAATCAACCTCATGGCCAAGTCCAAGGGCGGCGAGATGATCAAAATTGCGCACGTTCAGTCGGGGCCCGTGATTGTTCGTGGTCGCAGTCCCCGAAACTTTGACAGCAGAAAGGACGTGCCTCTGACGGGCGAGAAGCGCGTGGAGAGAAAGAATACAGCCGGTTCGGTCAGTTCGGAGAATGCTACGCTGAAAATGGAACGCGAGAATGTGCAGGCGAGTCTGCACAAGTTTCAGAACAAGGGCAGTGTCGGCGTAAGTAATGCAAAAAGAACAGCAGCAGAAAAGAAAGAAAAGGGAAAGAGAAAAAGTCGAACAGGAAGAATATATAAAGAGACGAAGAGAAAAAAGAAAACAAAACAAAAGAAAAGAAAGAAACAATCACAGAAAAAGAACAAAGAAGAAAGGAATGCGGACTTTCAGAGCTAACGAGTTCGCAGACTGCCGCAGAATGGTCTAGTACAACTCAGCAACCGGTCCCTCCATCAAACAGCCAAAGTCCTTACCCGGCCAAGAGAGTGGCTCTCTCGCCCGCTGTGAATCGGCCACCCGTACCGCCATGGTCCACAGATGGGAAGAACATGACGGCCGGCCAGAACCACCGCACCTCAATTAGCCGCCAGAACACCGCCGTTCCCATCAGCCTTTCTCTGTCGGAGGATGAAAAGAGCCCGAACCGATCCGGCAACGAGCTGCAAAGTCCTCCGATGGGAAAGGTGCTCACTGGTCCGGCACAAAACGCTGGGAGCAGCCCTGCCGAAGATCCAGATCCCCTTTACGAATACTTCCCCCTCACGGTGGATGATTGGTGAGTATCTGCTCTGCCGGACGCAAACCGTCTCGTAACGACGGCAATCAAAATTCTTTTGATGAACACGCTAACCTTTTTTTTCTTCTTCTTTTTTCCATTTCTACAGGATGCCCCCCATTGACGCCGTGTACAGACCGCACGTGGTTCATCATACAATCGTGCCACCTGAAATCAAGGCGCAGCAGAGACAAAGCCGAGCGAAAAGATACTTTGCAGCCGAGTAGAAGAGAGGGGGAAAAAAAGAGGGTGGTTATGAAAAGGGGAACCGCTGGCGCTGGACGCTGTACGAATCCCCATGTTGTTTCACTCAAACCAGACTCTGTATGCACACTTTTGTTTTCCCTCTCCAACAGCAACATTGCTCCATGTACTGCTTCCCAACACACGTCACGCACGCAGCACGTGTTTGAGAGACACGTCTTGATTTTTTCATGACAGTCCAAGGGATATTTTCTGTTTTCCTTTTTTTTTTTCCTCTTTTTTTTGTGTTTGGTTCTTTTGGTCTTTGTCTCCAAACGACATCTGGCAGCCAGACAGACAGAGAAGCACCGTCGCTGTGCAAACTATTAGCGTGCATGGGCCCCTATTTGGTTATTTGTAATTTTTTTTTTCTATTTATTCTTTCTATATACCCGTTGGATTCTGCCTTGTTCATGTCCACCTGCGTACTGAAGTTTGGATCTGTAGGGGGCGGTCCTTGCCCGTTGTGCGTGTGCGTGGTACATACATATGTGGCAGTTTACTCGTGTCCTCGGCTAAGAAAACGTGCCTTGATACGGGATATTTGGCGCCACAGGCGGATATGCTTGCACGGGCGTTTTTGCCTCTGTTGCTGGTTGGTGCCTGGGAATGTACCTACGACGTATAGTCTGGTATGTCTATCCAAGGAAGGTACTCACGTGTACTGCATGTCGGGTGATATTCTTGGTGCACGTATGGATGAGATCCGCCGGGAGCTAGAGCCCGAGCTAGGGGCGGACGTGCCGCTCTGGCTCGGTTGGTGTGCAGATGGCTGAGTAGGGCTTCTTGCCTGGGACCCTGTGTGTGTGTGGGTTTGAAATGTTGGATTTGAAGCCTGGTAGGTACCTACTTGGGGTATGCTGGGGGGTGGTGTCGCAAGGACGAGGTTTCTTGTGTGGTTGATGTATGTTCTTTCTTGGCGCACGATGCCAAGGCAAACGACCGACAATACTGTGCGTTATTCCCCGGCAGGCAGATGCACAACGGTACGTGGATGAGAAGGGTCTGGTTGGTCCTAGTTTATTCTCACCTGCCTTCTGTCTTATCTGTGACGAAAAGTGCCCACGGGATGGCAGTCGGCAAATAGCGAGTCCGAGCTTCAAGGACAAATAGTGCCTGCATTGAGCAGGTATGGACTTTACAGTACTTCAAGTGTGTATTCCCTCCACTCGCACTTACACAGTCATGTTTCGGCCCGGGCGTCAACCACGTAGAAAGGAGTCATGTGGAAACCTCCCACACAAACGACAGAATCAAATACGAGAGAATGAGCAAGGGAGGCGTCATTAAATCTTTGCGTGTGTTTATGAATCATATATGATCAGCCACAAACCATATACCCTCTATAGCACATCGGTGCGGTAAATATGGCACCAAGTATCTTGCAAAAAGGTCCAGTTCAGGATCCTAAACCTGCTTTGCAAGCTACATCAAGTTTTCAATTTATTTTACATTTCATTCAATTTCCTCTTTTCTTCTCCCTTGACACAATAGAACTGTAGTTTATAGTCCTTCTGAATGAATAAACTTTAACTAGTATCTAACCCCCCCGACAATTCCTGGCGCCAATCAGTCTTGTAGGGAATCGAATTTGCTCTACCGAGGCAAATGAAAAGAGTACTTCATCACAGGGCAAGCGATAAAAAGAACTACTCCAAAAAGATAGAAAAACGATAGGAATAAACGGTCCACGAATATCAAAAACAGACATCCGCGCTAAGCAAAACTCCTTGAATGCTATATCCCAAGAAAGGAAACGAAAATGAAAGAAAGAATGAAACGCAAACAATTTAAGAGAGAAAGCAAGAACCCTTCCATTTGACCATGATCATATCGTCATTCTCTACCGTCGACACGTGCGTATCTAGGCCGTGATGGCGTTATGTCGAGTAACCTGCTTCTCTGGAGTCGGCGTAAGTCGCCAGTGCAAGCTAGGCTCTGGAATACGAGAAGCCATACGGTCGGGGACTAGGTCTGGCGAGACTGATCGGACTGGATACTCGGTGGCAGGTGTGGCACGTAGTAGTCGAGAGGTGGCCGGTTGAGGAGAGAGAATGGTGGGTGAGTCGACCTCGTCGACGCGGGTCACAGGAACTACACCATTGCCGGTGCGAACTTTGGACGGCAATATTTGCTCGAAACCAGCCTCCTTGGCCACCTTTTCGATGCTCTTGAAATACTATTCACGTTTTCATGTCAGTACGTGGTGCACATGATGGTCGAGAAAAGAAAGTAGCGAACCAAAGTAAACAAATAGCTTCTCTTTACCTTGACAGTCTTGACCTGGAGCTCGAGAGTGGCGTCCTCATCAACCACAATCATGGGATGAGGATGCAACTGCAGACTAGACAGAGTCCACATGTGATTGACACCCTGTTCAATACAGCGCTGTAGAGCAAGGGCTTTGTGCGATCCCAAGATGATGACGACAATTTCGCGAGCCTCCAGCACGGTCTGGACACCGACGGTCAGAGCCATGCGAGGCACCTGACTAATCTCATTGTTGAAGAAGCGAGAGTTGGCCAGAATGGTATCGTGGGCCAGAGTTTTGACTCGAGTTCGGCTGGCCAAGCTCGATCCGGGCTCGTTGAAAGCGATGTGGCCATCCTCACCAATTCCAGCCAGGAAAAGGTCAATGCCGCCAGCTGACTTGATGGCATCTTCATAGGCGATACACTCGGCCTCGAGATTGGGAGCATTTCCGTTAAGAATATGGACGTTTGAAGGGTGCACGTTGACGTGGGAGAAGAAATTTTTCCACATGAAGGAGTGGTACGACTCGGGGTGGTCGCGCGGAATGCCCACGTATTCGTCCATGTTGAAAGTGACGACATGTTCAAACGAGATCTACAGACGCGGCTTATTTAGTGGTTTGTCTGGCCGAAAAAAAAAAAAGGGGGGGGGGGTTGACATAAGTGTGGCAGTCGAAAAAACGGCCTACCTCGCCGGCTTTATACTTTTCGACAAGGACCTTGTAGACACCAAGGGGGCTGGACCCTGTGGGCAGACCGAGCACAAAGGGGTTCTCGGCGGTGGGCTGGAAGGTCTTGATGCGGTCGATAATGTAATTTGCGACATAGCTGCTGGCAGCCGAGTCATCATCCCGGATAATCAGTCGCATCTTTGCAGACGAGATTCTGTTGCAGTACGAGAGGTATTCCCGAGGTGAGCCAAAAAAGGTTTGGTCGAACGGCAAGTAAGTGTGAGTGATAGTAGAGGCCGACCCAGAAAGGATGTTGGAATCGTGAGTTGGCTAACGGGTTATGGCTCGGTAAAGAACAGAAGTTGTTGATGTCTGTCGGAAGTTTGAGACGAAAGCTGGTAAAGGAAAAGAGAGAAGGAAGGCAGGAAACAAGAGCTAGAAGGCACGAGGCAGGAAGCGTATGGTATATACGGCGAGAATTTTAAGGTTCGGCCAAAGTCCAAAGTTGGAGGTAGATACAAGATGCCGCAGCAGAAGCTTCACGTCCATGGAGCGTCAGCGGAACTAGGCAAGGACATGCATCATGAAAATCAGCGCCACGTCCAACAAGAATGCCCGAGGGGGGGGGCGGCCATGAGGCCAAGAAGCCACGAGTCCATGAGTCCATGATTGATCAGTGCCAAGTGGAAAAACCACAGATGCCGCGGTCATCAGGTCATGGAGGGCCGGTCCACGGATGCTTGGCCATGAATGTTGCAGCGGCGTTGATTGCATTCGCCCCGGCGCTCCAGGACTCCAGGACTCGCTCCATCATCCAACATGAAATGTCCGGTCTGGCTGGTCTGGTGCCATCATCCATGTCCCGGTGTGGTCTGGTCTAGTATCTACCAATCTCGCCAGTGCGGTCTTGCTCATTCAGGCAACAGCGATGCCGGGGGCCCCTTCCTCTCACCATTGAAGCTTCTTCCATGATGGAACGTCACTGCAAGCCCTTGCGGGCAACGTGGAATTGGTTAGGTGCGGTGCTCCACCCGGCCACGATGTGACCGGAGCGGGGATCAGCGACCCGTCTGACTCTGGACCTTGGACAGTGGACACTTCCCCCAGGCGCCACACATGCCCCGCAAAGTCCAGAGTCCGCACCTGCCCCACCTGTCCGCACCTGTCCGCACCTGTCCGCACCTTGTTCAGTGTTCGCACCTCCGGTCGATGCTCCACCTGCCAAGGCCGGATCTCGGATGTTGTTGATATGGATCCTCGCCGGATGATTGCCCTAGCGCTGACCCTGGGTTCTTTTCTCGTGCCACCTTGGTTCAATTGTTTATTTGCAGTATAGAGATGGCAGGTGAGGCATGGGAGCGTGCACATTGCACTTACAAATTCACAGCACACGCATGCATTCCAAGATTCGGCGCGTCAGGGAAATGCTTTGCCCTGGTTGGCCGTGGCCGTGGCTGTGGCTGGCAGACTAGACATGTACACACATCCATGTCATTCAATTTGTGTGCCCTGTCAGAAAGACGAGTTCCCGCGGCAGGAACCCTCCCATTTCCCACCTTCCACCTCACACCGCCTACCTCACACACCACATCACCACCACATCACCAACGACAGCGCCACCGCAACGTTACAGCCCCAGCTTTTTGCTTTTGCCCTCAATGTTGCTCGCAGTTCGGCTATGGCTTTGTGATGTAACACCCGCGCAGCATTGGCCCCGAGACATCTGGATTCGACCTAGTTTCTGATGCTGCACTTTATAGCCATCTCCGTGTCGCTTTGTTCGAGCAGTAAGCATCCATCCATCTGGTTGTTGCGTGTCCATGTTCGTGTCATGACCCTGGAACATCTGCACTTCACCACCAGCTCAGCCTTGTTTTTTTTCGCGGCTCTCCTCATGTGCGACGTCAAGGTTGAGGCTGTCAGGCCGAGTCGGACGTCTTGGTCCAATATGTCGACTCGGGACCAGCCACGAGACTAGACGCTTCTTTTCAGTATCAACAAACCACGAGGCCAACAATGAACACTTTGAGGCAACCGGGCAACGCAACAGCACACAGCGCAGCACCCACAGCGCAACACACAATACCCTATCGCGGGCTGGCTCTTTAGTAATATCGAAACCTGAAGATTGCATAAGTGTTGCGCACAGGTTTCATCTAGTTGTTTGATCCTCACCCCATGTCCATGTTATCCATCTCTCCGACCTTACTTAACGGGGGGAGGGGGGGAAAGGGTGCTTTTTTTTTTCCTTCTTTTCCTTTTCTACCTTCTTTCCTCCAAACACTGTGTCGTCTCTTTCTGCGCTTTCCCTTTCGCTCTTTTCCACCATCATCGCGGCCCAAGGTTCTTTACGGCTACTTCTTCCACGTGCTTGACGCTAAATCATCTTGTTGCGTCCATTGTCGTCTGCCTCGATTGTTTGTATCAATACCATCCTTCGAGACGTTTTTTTTTGGTCGTTCTGTGGGCCGAGCGGTCTTAATTTGGATGTGAAACTCTTCCGTCCATCATGCCCGATTTAGACTAGATGCTATTGTTTAGCCTTCGTTTACTTGGGTCCATCTTTGAAATCTATTCCCGCATCTCCAATAAGCTCACAAAGTTTTCCACCATCCTCTCCCTTGACAACTTTCGTTTGAGCGAATGCCATACACAACATCTTCTACACAATGATCACATTTTCAAAAGCATTCTTGGCCGCAATCGTAAAGAGCTTACTCCGTGGCAGATATCTGGCACGAGCCATGCTGGCATACTGTATCAGTCCAGTAAAAGCCAAAAAAGGCAGCCGAAAGCAGTCTAAAACGCTGCACGAATTCCTCAAGGAGGCCGAGGCAGCTCTTCTGGGCCCCATCAGCGGTGAAGGACTGCAAGAAATATCCACTGGCTTAAAGAAACAGTTCATTCAACGCCTGCAAAAAGACAAACAATGTATGCTGCCCTCCTATAGCCATCAGCTTCCTCTTGGAACCGAACAAGGAGAATACGTTGCCTTGGATGTCGGTGGTTCAACGTTGAGAGTTGCTGTCGTCGCGTTACGTGGTCGTGATGCTGCCGTGGACAAGCAGAGCGAAATCATCAGCATGCACAGCTATCGAATTAACAAGGACGTCAAAAATCTACAGGGAATGCAATTTTTCGGCTGGATGGCTGAAAAAGTCAAAGAGACTCTTGCTGGGAGTTGCAACTACGTTAACAGTCCCGAGAAACCTCTACCCGTCGCCTGTGCATGGAGTTTTCCGATCGAGTAAGCAACATTCTGGCCTGAACCCCTTTTCAGCACTTTCAACGTCTCCTTCATCGACAAATACAAGCAGTCTGACAGAGCAAAGGCAAACCTCGATGGCTGGAGGCAAAATACTGCCGATGGGCAAAGCATTTTTGGCAGACCAAGGATTGCTTGGTGAGGATCTCGGCGAAATCATCAAGCAGGCCTGCAAGAGCCAGAACCTTCACGTCGAGCTGCGGGCCATCTTGAACGACTCAAGTGCCTGTCTGCTGGCTCGGGCCTATTCCTACGCAAACACTCGGTTTGGCCTGATATTGGGCACTGGCGTCAACCTGGCCGCCCATCTTCCCGTGCTTGGTATTGGGAAGAACAAATTTGGCGTTCGACCGAAGGAATGGTTCAACGAGGGCAGCCACGTTATTGTCAATACTGAGTTGGGCATGTTTGGTCACAACATCCTGCCGCTCACAAGATGGGATCAAGCTTTGACAAAGCAACATCCTCGGCCTGACTTTCAACCTCTCGAGCACCTTGTTAGCGGCATGTATCTGGGGGAAATTGTTCGATTGATCCTCTTGGAAGCTATCGAGAAGACTGGTATCCTTGGCGGCATCGTGCCTCCCACGCTCAAGGACCAGTACTCGTTAGGAACTGATACCCTCTCCATGATTGAATGGTAAGCCGTGCATGCACAAGAACCACATCGTTTACCACGTCTTCTTTCTTCTTTCTTTCTTCTCCTTATTTTTTCTTCTTTTTTTGGCATCCTTGTGATCGCTTTTGCTTTTGCTTACCAACCCATCACTAGCGACACTTCGTCTGATTTACAAGGCGCCTCCCAGCTTTTCTCGGAGCGCCATCCGTCACCCCACCGGCCCGTTACTTCCGATCTCGCCGCCATTAAAGCCATCTCGTCCTTTGTATCTGTTCGCTCGAGTGCACTTGTCGCCACTTGCGTCTTCACACTGTGGGACATGCGAATGGATTTCGAACAACAGTACATTGATTCTCTCTCAAGACTGTCTCCCGATCGCAAGCGCGTCGAGGCGGACATGGGCCAACTGCAGAGGACCACTGTTGTGGCTTTCAATGGTAGTGTTATTGAGAACTATCCGAACTATCTCGCCAGCTGCCAATGCTATCTGAACCAACTGATCGAAAGCAAGGGATGGCCCGAACGTAGACGCATTGACCTTGTTCCTGCCAAGGAAAGTTCTTTATTAGGTGCCGCGGTTGCACTTGCGTGTGTCGAGCACGATAAATGACATGGGTCATCTTCGTGATGTTGGCTACAGGGGAAACTGTCGAGCAATGAGGCAGCGATCAGTCACATGTTTATATTTGCTTTTGAATATATCTCGAACACGTCATCTGTGGTGTTCCTCTTTGTTTCTGTTTCTTCTTTCATGTTCCTTTTCCCTGGCGGCGAGGCGATGGCTGTTATCCACAAACACCTACCCTATCAGCCACGTGACGATACGCAAATACTCTGTTCCATGTTGTGTGGTATTGGGTTTCATGTTCCTTCTACGTTCATTGCAAATACTTTACGATGCACGACGATGAAGATGCATGCACCACCTGTAGAGGCAGCGGATAGCATTTTCCCATATCATCAACTGGAATTCATTATTTTCATTCACTGCGACGAGGTGTTTTGAGTAGCCTTTCTGGTATACCGAAACGTCTCCAGATGGCGTTTAGATATAGGGTGTTCGGAAAGAACATGATTTAATCAAGACCCTTTTCATTAAAGTGAAAACCGATGAACTTGCCGACACAACTCCGCGAGCAATAGTGATGCCATTTTAAGCAGCCTAGTCACTAGCAAGGTTATTGATAGACAACACGACAATGGGTGGACTAGGAGTGGAACACTTCGAGTCTTCGACACTTGCTGCTCAGTCTATAATTTCTCCGATGCATCGACCACTTCAAGTCGCGTCGCGGGGCAGGATTGCTATTTTTTTTTTTTTTAAAAAAAAAATGGATAGGTAGAGCGACTGCGGCCCAGGCGCAAGACGCCGCTCAAAAGAAGTCTCTTGACATACAAGGTCACGTGACTGCATGCGTCGTTCGCGTTCTCAATCATCGCGTTACCCCACACCGCCCCATTTCTTCAGGCACGCGTCCCCTGGCCTGATAAACAGGTTACAGGGCACATATTGTACACCAATTGACCAGTGCTACATTAAGTACAAACCTTGATGCTCCACGACTGCCTTATCGTCGCCAACCAAACCGAAGATCGACTCTTCATGACCGGTGTATCGACGAGCATATCGACATACTTGTGACCTCTTCCAACGGTACGAGGCCGATCTCCTCAACAGAACACGAGGGGTCTTGGACGTGACGACAACTATGGTTGCGCAGCCAGGTGTCTTTCACGAGTGCGCAATCGCGTTCGTTCCGAGCAATGAGCTCACGGCACAGTTTATCAACGAGGTTTGAGAAATACAACTTTGTCGCCCACTGGACCCTGTCGTCATTGGCTAACAGGTCTCTCTCCTCTCTTTACTTCTTCCCACTCTCGTCAGCTGTTAAATGTGATTCAAGATAATGGCGGAACGGTCTGCGAACCTCGCCGGAACGGCACCATACCCATCGAGCAGGTCACCCACATTGTCTCCAACACCATCAACTTCGAACAGTATGTCGAGTCGCAAGCCATCATGATTCCCGTGGTGTCAGACAAGTGGATTGCCACTTCTGTGATGAAGCGCAAGACGGCACAGGTTAGGCCCTTTTCGCCTGACCCGCGCATGATCTTTCGTGAGATTGTTGTCACATGCGCCGATTTGCCGCAAATGGACAAGGAGAGTATCCTTGGTGCCACCATGGCATTGGGTGGGCAAGAATCGAAAGATGCGTCGAGGTTGACGACACATATTTGTGCTTTGAGCATGGATGCGCCCAAGGTGGACGCTGCAGTAAAGAAGGGATTCAAGGGCAAGGTTGTTTTGCCGCACTGGTGAGTTCCGCAAGAGAAAAAAATCCCCCCTCTTTTTTTCTCCCTGTCATCAGGTCAATTCTTTTAGAGCACGCCGGAGGAACTGAAACTCGTGCCATAGGTTTGACGCCTGTTTCAAATTGGGCAAACGGATAGACGAATCGCCCTACTTGCTGCCAGACCCGGAGATTCTCAAGAAGAGCAGTGCGGACGACGTTGTGATTCCTCAAAACGCAAATCTCATCGGAGCGACCTCAGTCAATCCCGACTTCCTCCCCCTTCCCGCCAACAGCAAAAGCGCACGGTCACCGGCCACAGTCTTTCAGGACAAGCGGGTCATGCTGTCAGCGGATCTCGGCATTACTCAACGACTGGTGCGGACGCTCGAAGGCATCATTACCAATGGTGGAGGCAAGGTGGTCGACGACGTTGATGACTGTGACATGTTCATCTGTCAATTTCGGGATGGACCACAATATATTCACGCAGCTCAAAGCTGCAAGGAAGTCGGCAGCTTGTCGTGGCTATACTCACTAATAGTCAATAATCAGTGGCAGAACCCCCTGCACCGCCTTCTACACTATCCAATACCGCGAGACGGAGTCCCGGGTTTTAAAGATCTGAGGATCACGGTATCCAACTATGGAGGCGAGGCAAGAATCTACCTCGAAAACCTCATCAAAGCCAGTGGTGCAGAGTTCACCAAGACCATGAAGGCGGACAATACTCATCTGATCACTGCGCGCAATTCTAGTGAAAAGTGCAAAGCAGCTCCTGAATGGGGTGTCATGGTGATTAACCACCTGTGGATTGAGGAGAGCTATGCAAAATGCGAGATGAAGCCGATCAACACCCCCAAGTACAATCACTTCCCGCCGAGAACCAACCTGGGCGAGATCATCGGCCAAACATTCCTGAGCGAGCCTAGCCTGCGCGACTTGTATTATCCTGGTGGCGAGGAGACCATGTCCTCTGGGGCGAGGAAGAAACGCAAGATTCTGGAGGCTGCCGAGGATAATGCGTATCACAAAGGCCCGGCAGAAGGCCTGGTCATTGGACGCGACGTGGCCTCCAGAGGTGTGTCTGATGATGACGACGATATTGAAGAAGCACCATCGTCAAGTCATGCCAAGAAGGTGGGTGCGGTCAAAACGCCGGTGCGACCACGACAGTCTCTCCAGGGCAAGGAAAATGAAACGCCATCAGCCATGTCAACGGGTAGTCGCAGTGCCAAAGCCAAAGCTCGCGATTTGTTACAACATATCGCGCCCGACATCGCCCTGTACGAGAAGGAGAAGAAGAGACAAAGCAAGACTGGGGGCCCATGGGGTGGCAAACGAGCGGCAGACTTGACGGAGAAGGAAAAAAGCAGCAAGACAAGGAGGAATTCAAAACGTAAGCATGATGACGAGGACGATGATGAAGACGACACTATTCAGAAAAGATCGGTCAAGAAACAACGCCCGTCGTTGCCTGAAGTACAAATGAGAATCGTCATCACGGGCTATAGCAGATGGGTTGGGGACAGCAACAAAGAGGATCATGATCGAGTAAGTCTGGATTTTGCAAAGTATCTTCTTTTTTTGTCCCCTTTTTTTCCCCATTGTTTTGCTGTGTATGTTTTCCTATTCTTCCTTTCTTTTCCCTCATTTATTTGGAACCTCGTGGCAATTGAACACATGTATCAGTGACGATGCTAAGATTTGACTTCCTTTGACAGCGAAAAATGCGAGATCTCGGAATACAAGTCGTCCAAACAGGCCAGCCGTGCGACTTTCTCGTTGCTCCACAAGTCGTGCGAACCGTCAAATTCCTCTGCTCGCTTGCTCGGGGCGCCGTCGTCCTCTCATCAGACTTTATCGATACAGTGTTGGAGTCTGGCGAGATACCGGACGTCAACGACTTCATTCTCAAGGACAAGAAGGCGGAAGAAAAATTTGACATTGACTTGAAACGCTCCGTCGCGCGCGCCAAGGCTAATCGCGGCAAACTGCTGCAAGGAGTCCCCGTGTACTGCACCGAGAAGATCCAAAACGGAGCGGAAAGCTACCGCGCCATCGCCGAGGCCAATGGCGCCATATTCAAGCTCTACCGCGCTCGAAGTGGCACGACCATTAAGCCCACCACCGCAGAGCAGGACGGCTTTGCGAAGCCCGATCCCGTGTATCTGCTCAGTAGCAATACTCCCGAAGAGCAGAAAATGTGGCCGAGATTTCGCGACATGGCGGAACAGGGCCACATGGAACCACGAATAGTGGCTCCAGATTGGCTGCTAGATGTGGCCATGGCACAACAAGTGCGCTTTGACAAGAAGTTCCTCGTCGAGAACTGGAACAAGGGCCAAAAGTGATGGATGTGATGAGGATGCGAGCTGTGGCTTGTTTGTGGTTCATAACAGACGTTGTACCTAAAAGCGAAGCAATTTTGATGGGCGTTTTGAGTCAAATCTGGCAGGTTGGAGGAATAGACGCGCCTCTTTTTTTGCCTTTTTTTTTCTTTTTTTTCGCCCTCTCTTTAGTCCACTGGACTGGTGTTCCTTTGCTATTCAGCCAAATTACCGCTTCGCAGCAGAAGTCGTCGCATATGTTTCTTTCCTCTTTTTCTCTTTTCTGTTCTTTTACTTCGTTATGCGAGCATTGGTGTCATGGTCTGTGCTTGTGATGCATTATTGCCGGTTTTTTTTTTTCGCATCAATGTGCAAATTTCAGAAGAACTTGACGCCGAGAGAGTCGTCGGAACCGAAAATCTGTGCCTTGCCCTGTTTGACGAGAATGTTGAGCGCCTTGAGAAGAATGTCGTGATCTAGGCCGTGTAATTCTGTGGTTTAGCCGTGAGTTAGTATGTTATTCTGGTTTAATTTTTCCTTGAAATCTTTTATTTTATTTTTAAATATTTTTAGTGTTTCTTTAGTTTTCTTTTTTTTTCTTTTTTTCTTCTATTTTTTTTCCCCCTATGTCTTTCTTCTCTTTCATCCTCACACCATTCTTCTCTCGTGCCCAAGAAGATAAAATAAGCGAATCCATAAAACACACCTGTTCCCCTCGTCCCCTCCCCCTCACTAATCTCATACACAGTCAACACACTCCCCTTTTGGGCCGTATCCTCGACATACTTTTCAACGAGGGCGGCCCACTCGTCCGGTTTTCTCCAGTACAGGTATACGACGTCTTTGCTGGCCGTTGCGGAGCCGGAGCCGGAGCCCGGGCCCTTGGCGTACTCGGCCCGGCCGTCCTTGCGCATGAAGTCGATGACGGCCTGGATGTCCGGGGGGCTGAGGCGGCGGTTGAGGCGGGCGTTGTGGAAGAGCTCGGTCTGGGAGGCGGAGGAGAGGGAGAGCTTGAAGAGGCGGTGGTGGCGGGCGTAGGAGAGGATGAGGGAGGACCATTTGCTTTGTTGGGCGTGGAGGGTGGTGAGGTTGGGTTGGGGGGTGAAGAAGGGGGGGAAGTGGTATTCACGGGGGAAGCGGAAGGGAGGGGTTGAAGGGGAGGACATGGTTGAGGGGGTTGGATTTGTGTAGATGAGCTGAGCTGAGGTTGTTGAAGATCAAGGCTGTGGCATGTCTGTTCCTAGCCGGGCCGTGAAGCGTGGATGGCGGGGGGTGGAGGGTGGGGTGGAGTGGGGCCGGAGTTGTCGACATGATGTTGCCCGGAACGCATAGGTGGAGCCTAATCAATGCGCGGATTATCATAAACCCGCGCTACGCGAGGGCTGCGGCTGTGCGCACCATTCACTACTTATTTTCTTTTGTATATAAATTACTAGAGACTTAGTATAGGAGGAATATTATAAATTTCTAGCGCATTCTGCGCATTAGTTATAAGCCTAGGAGGAAGTCAAAGAGACTCCCTATAACTAACGCTACGCGCCTGTATTATTAAACGTGTGTATTTAAATCTCTTTTTATTCTCTTTTTAATAGTAAGATAACCTCTATCATAAGTTTGCAGATTCTAGTGCTAACAAAGAAGCTTACATCTATAGAGCACTAGAATAACTAGATTAAAGCTCTTAAGGGAGCAGCTTAAGGGTTATTAATTTAGGATAAAGTAAACCCTACACTTTTAGAAAAAGAATTAGACCTTCCTAGGAAGCTAAAAGCTATCACTAAAGATAAATGTGTTTAATTTATTGCAAAGCATTCTACGGATAATCGCGAATTTATAATAAATAAAGCTCTTTAGTATTATAGATATAAAGGGGAGATTACTTTCTATAAATACAAAGAGTAGGAAAAGAAAGATTAAGCTCTTTATTTCTAAATAGCAAGCTCTATTAAACTAAATATGTATTCTGCAGTATTAAATTCTCTATAAGGTAACCTTAAAGAGGGAGAAATCCCTTTAAGAAGGATTGTTAAGCACCTTAAGGCATAATTCTTACTAGAAGATATAATCATAAGAGTAGAGATAGCAACGCACTACCTTGCACTCCTTTAGGAGGCTAAACGCGTAAATACGCAACCTAACTGCTGGATTAAATTATAGAACACACTCTATTAAAGAGCTCTATAGAACAACATTAATAAGGTCTAAGGACTAAATGCAATCCGCAATTTCCTTCAAGCGGTTAAAACGCGCTTCGAGCCTTCCTAGGCGAGAGTAAAGCTTATTAAACTTGTTAAATACTCTAATTCTCTTCCTAAAGAGATAACGCTACAGAGCATCGCTAATAAATTCGTAAGATACTATAAGGCAACTCAGACCTTTAAGACATTGGCTGGAAAAGGAGTCTACGCCACACTAGGCGCACGCTTTAATAATAAGAGTAAGAGCAAGGCTAAAAAGGGAACAAAAAGCCATAACTGTCTATATGGAAAATTGCGTGAAAGGCACGCTTAGAAGCTAAAAGAATGCAAGATTCTATATTAAGCTATTACAGAGAAAGAGACCAACCTCCGTTACAAGCCAACAAAAGACGAACTCAATAAGGCTAAACAAAGCTATGAGAGCTCTCGTTGGGAGACCCTCTGCGCTAATATTAAGAAAAACAGATAAACTAAAAGGGCCTTATATAAAGACAAAGGAGGCTTCCCTGGAGCAATCTCAGTAGCAATTCTTAACCCTAATTTGGTCAGCGCAGATGAACCACTAAAGGCAGTCTTCACAACACTAGAGCGCAAGGAGCACACACTGTCAAAGAGCACTCTTTTCAACAACTGCGGAGCAATGCATATGGTTAATAGCGTCGACCTTCTAGAGCCCAGAACATTCAAACCCACTAATAATAACTATCTTAAGGCAGCAACAACGTTCTTCCAGATTAGTAGAAAAGGGACTTGTATACTTAGGAAGATTTTGAACGGGAAAAACAGTGCTCTAATGGAAGACCTTACATTAATAGATATAGCGGTTGTTAAGGGATTTTATATAAATATTATATTAGAGAGTCGTCTAATAAAGAAGGGCGTGTAGTATTACAGATCTGACAGCACTTTACGCTTTAGACCTATAGAACAAAGTGTAGTGCTTGCTAACCTTGTTAGAAAGTATAATATCATGTTCCTTAAATACAAGCCTCTTTACAACTATCTAGAAATTCCCTTAAAGACGATTCTATACTCCCCTCTAGTTGTGTTTTCTATAATAAGGTTATACAACACACACACACACAGCTTGCAGCGCTAGCATCCTAGCAGAGACCCGAGCTTGCCACGTACTAACAAAGAAGAGATTTAGCATTTGCGATCTAGCCACCTAGGCAAAGACGCTCTAAGCAAGCTTACTTTACATGCAAGGGGTGTGCGAATTTAAGGAATAAAGCGCAAAGACTGTAATGCCTATGCGCTCACATACGCTAAACGCATAATCTCGCAAAAACAACTAAAAAGGCAGGCTCCTAGACCTTTCTAGCGCGTTCACTGGGATCTTTAAGATTACCTAGAGAGCTTTAATGGTATAAGGTAGCTGCTTATCTTTAAAAATAAGTATAGTAAGATAATACAAGTACACGCGCTTCCTAACAAGACCCTTAAGACAGTTTTCAACGTATTAGTTTACTTTAAACGATAGGTATTAAGGCAATTTAGACTCTTAATTGCAAGATATAGGCAGGACAACGAAAGAGCAGTGATTTTAGAGTAGGGCTACATAGCATTCTAAGCATAGGCACGATCTAAAGGCATAAAATTAGAGTGCCCTCCGCCATACACTTATAAGCCAAATAGAAATACAGAAAGAGCGAATTAAATAATTATAACAAAGTCTATTGCTATACTCTATAGCGCAGGGCTCCCACCAAACTTATAGTTAGAAAGTACATAGGCTATAGCTTTCCTACACAATATAAGTTTAATGCAGCGATTAGAGTGGAAAACGCCTATTAAAGTCCTTAAGAGCTAGTTCCGTAATAATGCGCATTTGCTAATAAGAGCGCACACGGCAGACCTAAGACTAGATTGGAGCGGCTTGTACGCATATAGATGCCGCGCTTTTCCAATATTAAGGGAGCGTAAAGCCAACAGAAATAGACAGCATTTTAAGACAAGCCCTAGAGGCCATATCAGATATCTAGTGGGCTACGCAGCCTTAAGGATTTATTATATATAGATCCCCTTACTAAGGAAGGTAATAACAACAAGGAATGTAACCTTTAACGAGAAAGTCTTTTACAATCTAAGAAAGGAAAGCGCTAAGGCGTAATCAGTCCCTAAGCTAGAAGCGCAATTCTAAGCTCTTCAAATAGACATAGAACTCAACGAAAAAGTCAATCTCCTTCTATCACTACTAAAGCGATTGCTAGGGATAGAATAAATACACCTAAAGAGTTTAAACTTAGGGATGGAAGCGCCTAACACAACAAAGGTTTCTAGCAAAGCACCCTTAGAAGCTCACGAACGCATTTTTAGACTTTAAACTCCCTAGGCAATGCCTAATCGTATGGTCGTAGAGCAGACTGCACACTAAGGAGAGGCTCCTATAAGCTTTAGTTATAAGAGCTAACAGAGCTTAATTAATAAAGGTTAACAAAACCTAGATAATCCTACAGTTCCAGAACAATATGCATAGGATTAAGGCGATAAAAACAAACCTGCTGCTGAAGGCAAAATAACCACTTAGATGTCAGATAAGACAGAAGCTTATTATTATAACTTAGAGCACTTAATGCATTAAACAAATGCGTTATAGAGTTAGTAAGGACTAGCTACCCTCTAAGACTTACAAGACGCGCCACTACCCTAGCAAACTTAGGAAGGAGAGAGCTTCTAGGCATAACCAGCAACGCGCTAGAGCGCTTAACTTTAGAAGCTGGAAAGCGAGGGACGTATTTAAAATTGGGATATCTTGCGCAAAAGAAGACCTAACCGTTACCTCATCAATTGCTTGTGGAAATCAATGTTAAGTCTATGGCCTAATTAGCTTAAGGATAAAGACTATAATAACTAGAGCACAAAGACTGTGTTCGCTGTAATTAACGCTTAGTGCGACAACAAAAGCAGAGCTTACCTTAAAGGAAAAATACAACTAAAGACTGTTTATTAGTTGGATCTTGTAAAGCCTCCAAAGAATTATTGCAAAGCTATAAATCACCTAATGCGAAAGCAATGGATTAAAGCGATGAAAGAAGAGATTATAAAACTCAAGGAAAGAGGCACATAGAAGCAAATCAAGCGATCACAAGCATAATTAAGGCCAATACCATTGAAGTGGGTTTTTACATATAAATTTAACGAGAAGGGAACTCTAGAGAGATGCAAAGCCCGGATTTGTATAAGAGGAGACCTACAAGAAAAGGCCACGATCGAACGAACCTATGCCGTAACGCTCGCCGCGCACAGTTTTAGAATATTCATAGCTCTAGTAGCTAGGTTTAATCTTAAAACAAGATAATTCGACGTGAAAAACGCGTTCTTATATGCAAGGCAAAGTGCGAATTTAATACCAGTAATATATGAGCTACCTGAAGGTTTTAAGATAGCAGACAAATGCGTGGAATTACTTAAAGCGTTATATAGACTACAAGACTTACCATAATTATGGTTTGAGGAGCTGAGCATAAAGCTTAAAGAACTAGGGCTCGAAGCATACCTAGAGGAGCCTTGTTTATTCTATATAAAAGAGCGCGACGTATTTGTAATGTTCTTTATGGATAACATTATCATAGCTTTCCATAAGGAACAATCAACTAAGGCAGAAAAGCTGATCTAAGGACTTAAGAGCGCGTACGAACTAGAGGACAAAGGCGACGTGCGTTTTTTCCTAGGCATTTAGGTGCTCCGCAATAGAGAAAAATAAAGGATTTACCTAAGCCACGAAGCGTACATCAGCAAAATCGGAGAAAAATTCAGTTAAGCAGGCGATGGATCCTTCCCTGCTATCCTAATCCTAGCTATAGAGTACTAAAAGTGTAAGGGAGAAGCTAACAAGTAGACCGTAAGAGCATACTAGGAAAAAATAGGGTCAATTCTCTACACAGCGATTATAATAAGGCCTAACGTTACGTATGCTGCAGCAAAATTGTCGCAATTCCTCACAAACCCAGGACTAGAGCATATTAGGGCAGCAGACTAAGCGATTAGATATTTAGCCCTTATAAAACACCTTGCCCTTAAGTTTAGTTATGTAAGAGAAATGTAAGCAATTCAGATAGTAAGCAACGCTTCCTTCGCTAACAATGTAAGCACACGATGCTTATTACAGGGATATCTTATTACGCTTTTTAGAGAACCTATAATCTAGAAGGCAATACGTTAATCAACAGTTACAACCTTAACAACAAAGGCAGAACTACTCTCCTTATCATAAACCGCGCGTAAAACCGTCAGTCTATAGCGCCTCTTTAAAGACATCCAATTTAACGCATACAAGGACTAGGTAATCCACTGCAATAACCAACAGACAATTCGCCTCGTTCTCAATAAGAGCGAGAGACTCACGACTCGTCTGCGCCATGTTGACATACACAATATATGGTTAAAGCAGGAATATAAGCGTAGAAGCTTTAAGGTCAAATATCTTCCCACTGCTAAGATGCCCGCAGACGGATTCACTAAGGCGCTCAATTGGCAGCAATTCGAACACTTTAGAGGAATGCTTAGCCTAATAGATACACGCACGGTTCCTAGTTAAGAAAAGAGCTAAAAAGTGCTAAGTCTAAAAAAATTAAACACTACATTTAGATAACTTAAAAAACGCGCTACACACATAAAGTTACAGCTACGGCATAGGCATACAAAAAGGGGGGGCATTAGGTATATTGCCCTAACAAATACATAAGAGCCCTCCCCTCAGACAGCGAAAGAGCTACTAAGGCAAACAAGATCTACCTAAGGCAGGCAATAGCGCAAAAAGCAAAGATAAAAGCAAAAGCAAGCACTAAGCACAACATAAGGTGTGCATTAGCTCTAAAGAAATAAGACTCTAATAGCGCTTTTATACATATTTTTTAACAACTTCCTTCACACCGGCCATCACCGCGGCCACCTTAGCTTCCCTTTCCGCTGCTAATGAGCCCCCAGCAGCATCATCAGCCCTAATACAGGGCATACCCTTATACACAGAGTTTGGTTCCGTAAGGAGTTTCAGCTATAACTTTAGTGCTTAACAGCACTAATTATACAGCTAAGGAGAAGAGAAAGCGTTAGTATCTACAGTAGAATTAAGGTATATAGCGGAGGAAAGCTTACCCTTTAGTCATAACCCTACGCTACTAGCATTTATTTAGTAATAGGAACCATAATAAGGTGTAAGTTATCACAACAATAATTGCCTAACTTACACAAGAAGCATCTTAAAGACTTTCTAAACCCAGTCTTATAGTATCTTCCGCTATTACCCTTGCCTACAATAGTAGCCCTTATACACCCTAAGCAGGGTATAAGGCGCAGCGCACTGTAAAACGCAGGCAATGCTAGCTTTATAAAGTTAGCAAAGTTATTAAGAGAAAGGTAGAGCGTCCTTAAGACTTACTATCTGCTCCCTTCTTTGCTATAAAGGAGTCTTTAAAGCAGAGCCCTTACAACCTCTATATGCTTATAAGGGGAGAGGCTTTTAGCTACCCCTAGAGCGCTATAGACTTAAGGGGGGCAATAGGGGAGATAGGGGGGGCGGCGGGGAGGACGGAGGAGGCATAAGAGGCTTATTAGCATTATAAGCCTTAAAAGTGAAAGAAATTTCAGAGGAGACCTCCAGAGGGAGTGCTTACTAGGCATCCTCCCGGAGGACCTTCCCTAACCTTAAAGAAGGCATGATGGCGGCGGCGGCGGCGACGATAGTCAGACTGACTAACCACAACGAAAAAGGTGCTTATAAAGAGGGAAGAAAAGAAGGAATTCGCAGTTAACGAGGGGAAATTATAATATCTACAGTCTTCACGTAACCTCAGCTCGTCACTTTTCTTCGTCACCTCACTTCAACTTTACCTTTATAAATGCCACCGTATGCTCTGCTCTATGCAATTAAAGCTGCCTTCCTTAGTCAGTCACGCTCTAATTAGGGGGTGTGTTGCCCGGAACGCATAGGTGGAGCCTAATCAATGCGCGGATTATCATAAACCCGCGCTACGCAAGGGCTGCGGCTGTGCGCACCATTCACTACTTATTTTCTTTTGTATGTAAATTACTAGAGACTTAGTATAGGAGGAATATCATAAATTTCTAGCGCATTCTGCGCGTCACATGAAGTACCAAGTACATGCACTTGGCTGGCGTGGTCCGGGAGGGAGTGCATATGTATCTGTTTTCTTATAAATACTTTGAGTCTTTGTTTTTTTTTTTTTTTTTTTTTTTTTTTTTTTTTTTTTAGTTGATCTACTCTGAAGCGTTTACATGCAGCATGGAATGTATTGACACCGAGTTTCTCTACTGCCTCTTGCTCCTTGGTAGAAAGCTACACCTACACTTATACAACAACATGTTGGATGAGGCTTACTAACTTCCCAGAAGCAATAGAGAACAAAACTGCAGCCCGTCTCCGCACCAGATGGATAAGAGGATTACGTCCCTTGTTAGGCAACATGAACTCGCTTGCATATCGTCGAGACGTCTTCTCTTCACCCTTCTGCCCTTTTAGATTACACTACATAAGCTGCTGATATGAACAACATGTGCATGCATGTGCTGTGGTTAGCAGGTCAAACGCGACTATACTCACCTTCAAGGGAATCCAAATGGTATTGCGCTATACGCAGTTCCATGCCCATGTATGTTCTTGATGCTTGCCGTTAGCGTTGCCTAGGCGTAGGGAGATTGGACCCCAGCCATGCTGCCAGTCTACTTCAAAAGCAGCATAAATAACAGTTGTCATGTAGAGAGTATTTCTGTGTAAAGCGCTTGAACTTCCATGAGAAGTGCCATCCTGTACAGAGTACTTTTCTGGAACGCCGTCATTGCATGAGGAGTTACTTTGCCCTGTTGTAGCTCACCGGCCCTTGCGACTGCGAAAGGGACACGGACAGAATGACCTATTCCACGCCATAATGTGGCACGGGTACCTTGTACATGAAGGAGGTTTCGTGCTTGAAAGTACCGTTCGAATGACCCCGTTCTTGTGCATTTTCTATGAACCTACTCAGAGACATCCTGCTATATTCTCAGGTGGTCCCGGCGACTTACACGTGAAAGTGAGAATGACTTGAGATACATCTGGAGTACCTGACCGTAGTGGTGTATACTCTTGTTTTCTATTCGGAATGACACACTGAACAAAGCTGCTGATGCAAACGACAATGCGGGCTGTATACAGCGCATAGACGTGGATTGGGTGGGCAATGGGTGCGTTAAACGAAGAGAGAAAAAAAGAAGAAGAAAAACTTCTCATAATATCTCAGCACGATAGTCTTACACGTTCGAGATCCCCCACTGCACACTTCGGTACTTTCCCTAGAATCATAATTCATGACAAGTAGATTACAAAAAAAGCGGCCTCAACAGCCGATAGAGCAGCACAGAGCATATAAATACAATTTTGAATAATAATAATAATAAAGTAAGAAAGGAAGAAAAACAAAAACCCTGGCATGCACATTACCGTCGTGTGCCCCAGAAAATGACTGCCAGGAATGCCGTCACGGCACTTACGCCCACAAGGATACCAAACACGGCTATGCTCAGAATCACGTTGAACAGGGGCGGGCTCCTCTTCATGTTCACTATCTGGGTAATGTTGTCCTCGAGCGTCTTGGCCATTTTGTCCCGGCCAAATAGGTCCCGTACACGCTTCTCGCCCGCGAGACCCATCTTGGCGAGGTCCTGGGCCGGCATCTTCAGTGCCTGACGCATTACCTCCGACCAGGCATCTACGTCGGTTGGATCGCGGAGCCAGCCTGTTTGAGGGTCGGCAATGGTTTCGATGGGCCCGCCGGTGTTGGCTGCCAGGACGGGAACGTGGGAGAGCATGGCTTCGAGGGGGACGATGCCAAAATGTTCGTTTGTCGGGGTGTAAACTAGGAGATGGGAGGAGCGAAGGAGCGCGGATTTGAGCGTGTTGGGTACGGAGAGCAAGAAGAGGACTTGGCTGGTGGCCGGAGGGCCGGAAGCCAAGGACGACATGGCCGAGAGGGTCGTGGGCGTCATGGTGTGGTGCGTGAGGGAGAGCGAAGTGGTGAGGTCTTGCAGGGACTCGTGGTACGAGACGTTTTCGGAGACGCGGGGATCGTAGCCGCCTAGAGATGTTAGATGATGATAAGCCTGCGTCAGCCATGCATGACAACCAGCCATGAATGGTTTTCCTCGGTTGGATGGGACGTTGAAGAACATGATAGAATGGGCGGATAGACGCCTTGTTCTGATATTCGGATGTGCGTACCTGCAATCACGAGACGGACACCCTGGCGCTCTGGTTCAGGAATCCTGGCAAACGCCCGGATTGCCAGCCCAATGTCCTTCTTCTTCTCGAATCGGTTGATGCTCAGGATAAGCTTGGCCGCATCTCCCTTGATCTGATCTTGGCCGTCCACCTTCTCCTTCGCAGTCGGGACATTGGTGTCCACGCACGGATATACCACGTTGGTGACGACCTTGCTCGCCAGCCCAGGCCACGTCTGAGCCACGATGCCCCGGGTAAAGTTGGAGTTTACGGCCACGGCGTGCGCAAAGCCCATGCTCCATTCCTCCAGCCAGTCAAAGGGCATACGATACAGCCGCTTGATGAGCGACTGCCTGCCCTGGGCGAGGAGCAGGTCCGGGAAGTGGCAGTAGAATAGAATGGGAACGTCGGGCGCGAGGAACTGCAGGAGGGGCAGGCCTGCAGAGAGCTGGTCGACGATGAACGCACGGGGAGCGAGAGACGAGAGTTCGTCGGTGAGAGATATGACGAGCAGAAGGTGCATATGGCGCAAGATGGCGCACAAGATGGTCAGTCGCGAGAAGATGGACATGGGGATGATGGAGTTGCCGCGGACTCGGACGTCGAGTGTGCCTAGATGCCTGAGTATTAGGTTGAACTTCCTTGATCAATGGCAATGGGACGAAGGGGCGGAGAGACGGGGAGAGACGGGGAACCAACTTACCATCTCGACATTCGTCAAAGCAGTGCTTTGGATCGCAGTGGTTTGTGAAAATGACGACTCTGTGGCCGCGCAGTTGAAGACCAACGGCAGCATCGACGACGAGACGCTCTGCACCGCCGATGCCGAGATCTGGATGGAAGAATACGATGGTGCCAGGCGCGGACCCCGAGGAGGGCGGATCACGAATGTCAGGGCCCATGACGAGGGTGCGGGTGCTTTCTGGTAAATCCAGAATGCGAAATGCGAAATGCGAAATGCAAGATACCAGATTGCAGCTGTTGGCGATGGGGCGTGGCGGCAGCTGGTGGGGTGAAGCCATGAAGCCAGAAAGCCGTGGGGGCAGCTGGCTGCCGGCGGTGGAGGGGTGTGAATAGCCGAGTGGGCCGTGCGACAATCACAAGCCGAGGTTGACTTGCCTGACCGGCAACGACAAGTCATCTCTCTATTTCATCCATCACTCTCCCCTATTCGACCTTTTCTCTCAAGCCCCATCAGTAATAAAAATAACAGTATAAAGGTCGAAAAAAGAGAGAGCTCCAGAAAAAGGGAACAAAAAAGAATCATGTCCCAGCCGCTCTTCTCCGTACCCATCCCTCCCTGCGGCAACCACCCCGGCGGCACCATCACCTGCACCCAGCCGCAACCAAACATCTACCTCCTCACGTTCGTCTCCCCGCCCGACAATCGCCTGACCACGGCATTTTGCCGCGCCCTCCTCCAAGCCCTCGATATCGTCGAGTTTGGCGGTCACCCTCCCGGCGTGGTCGTCACAACAAGCGGCATCCCCAAGTTTTACTCCAACGGGCTGGACCTCGAGCATGCGATTGCCACGGAAGGGTTCTGGCAGTTGTTTTATGATGTGTGGATTCGGTTCTTGACGTAAGTGACTGCGTATATTCAAGCCAACGAAGGGTGTGTGTTAGAAGAGGGAGAACAGAAAACGTGAGACGGAAAAGGAGAGGAAGAAAAAAAAAAAAAACAGAAACATACAAAGAATAACACAACCCCAAGATATCCAATGCCCACCCTCGCCCTCCTCAACGGCCACACCTTTGCCGGCGGCCTCATGCTCTCCCAAGCCCACGACTACCGCCTCGCCCCCTCCCCCAAGGGCTTCCTCTGCCTCAACGAAGTCCTCTTCGGCGCGCCCCTCAAACCCCCCATGGCCGCCATATTCCGCCACCGCCTCACCCCGCAGACCTACCGCACCCTGGCCCTCGAAGGCCGCCGCTACACAGGCTCGCAGGCCGTCGAGGCGGGCCTCGCCGACGCGACCGCCTCGTCCCTGCAGGACTGCTTGGACTTTATCGCCGAGCGGCAGTTGCTGGAGAAGCCCAAGGCGGGGGTGTACGGGGTGATCAAGACGGAGCTGCACAGCGACCTGTTGAGGGAGTTGCGCAAGGAGGGCGTGGCGCGCGGGGAGGAGAGGTTTCAGGGGGACCAGTTGAGGGAGGGGGAGAGGAAGGAGGCTGGGCGGCTGTGGGTTGAGAATTGGGCCAAGGGGGAGAAAGCCAAGTTGTGAAGAGGAAGGGGGAGAGAACGAAACAGTTATGCATATATACTGTATGTATGTATGTATGTATGTATGTATAAAAAAGTGTATATTTTTTATGAGAAAAATATGCAACATAAACAGTCAGAGGGTGCTATCTCGTATACAGGATAAAGCAAGGACAGCAGACATCATCGCACCTTTCCTGTCATCATGTGGCAAAGATATATATGCTATGCGGCTTATTAAATACACGTGTCTAAACGAGGACGCAAGATGAACCGCAAACGTGTTGTACATCTCTACGTTGTCTTGGGTCATAAAGACGGTGTTCTGAAAAAAAAAAAAAAGAGAAAAAAAAGATCATCATCATCGTCGTCGTCGTCATTTCGCCATCCACCAATCACATAGGAAATGGGTATCAAATCTAGCCAACTCTACCAACAGTGTCCAAACAAAACCAAATATCCCCCCTCCTTCCAACCCAGTCATTATCGTCAAAACGAAAACCTATGCCGCTATTGGGGCCGTAGCTACTGTAAGCGACTCCGGTTCTCCTTCGTCCCCTCCCATATTGCTGCTCTCTCCATCAACCGCAGCAAGACCCGCCGCATCGGCCTTTTGCTTTCGTGCTCTGTCTCTCTCGGCAACCATATCCTTCTCAGCCTGCATCGCCTTGTTTCGACGCTGCTCAATGTCCTCCCTTCGTATTACCCGCCTCAGTGCCTCTCCGGCCTGGACCAGCCCGTCAATACTGATGGCATGCTCCGTCATGTGATGATTGATATATGTGTATACTCCAGCCGCTGTGTCGCACTGCAGAAGATTCCTCTCGTTGAGTTTCAAAAGCGCCAGAGCGATTTGAAAGAGAAATGTGCTCCCGTCGTTGGTACACAACACCACGTCCCAAACTCGAAACAGAGCCTCTGCAGACAAACAGTCTGTAAAGACGGACAGAAACCATTGGAATGTCAAAGCCTCGAGCTCAATCGACAGCGAATCCAAATGAGCCGAGAGTTTGGGGAGCACGGTGGACACAAACTGTCGCAAGACCTGCTGGTCGGCCCTCGACGCCATGAGCGACTGATCATAGTACCCGTGAGGCAAAATGCTTTCGATAATTGACGCTAGGATCCAGAACGCATCCTCTGCCGAGGGCGTGATGAGCAGCAGGTTGGCGGCAATCAGGTTCATGCCCTGGCAGTAGCCGACGTCCTTGTTCCGTCGTGAGTACGCCAACAATAGTTCGCTCAGTTTCTGCACGCCGGGGCCCTTGCGAAAGAATATGTTGTCCGTCAGGGTTCGATGAATGTCCATCTGTATCTGGCTTACCACAGTGGGATCATCGTTGTCACCACCATTCTGTGCGACAAGACCCTCATAATACCCAGGAATTCGTAAAGCGTTTGCTCCTGAGCATTCCGACCACACCTTGGCACGGTACGCGACGGGTATTCCACCAAGGACCAGGGCTTTGAATTCGTTCCACTTGGCTCGCCCTACCTTACCCTTGTTGCCCAGGCCCGCTATACCGATAATCTCGCCATCGGCAACTAGGGCTTCTGGCGTCATCACGGCTGGTGTTTCATATCGGGCTTCAGCCACAGCGGCTGCTGCCGCAACAGCTGCTTCGCCTTCTCGCCGTCGCTCGGCACGCACTTTGCGCAAGAAGTCGTTCCATTTGACCGTCTTGTCGCGCTGCAGAGAGTCATGCACCTCACTAAGTTGCTCCAGCAGAAGTTTCACCGGCTCGGCATCATCCTTGGCGACCACAGCAGCGCTCGTTACCGTCGACCCGGACTCCAAAGGCTGTGGGATGTCACTGTCAACTGCAGTCGTCGCGGTCGCCGATGGTGGGACGAGGCCAGCGCTTGTGGCAGTAATGGTGGGCGTTTTGGCTGAGTCGAGCTCCCCTTCCCCTTCAGCCTCAGGGGTCATGCCGCCGGCTTCCTCAAGCACCTCCAATGCCGAGGCATTCATACCGGGTGTATGGCTGAGAAGTTCAGTGGGGAAGGTAGCGATTTTTAGGTAGTCTTGCCAGCGCTTGACTTTCCCATCCTCCACTTCGGCCACTTCGGGACGTTCTTCATGACTGCTTGGACTTGCCGACCTGGCAGTGCTCGACACGCCGTCTTCAAGGTCAGGTCCATCCTCCAAGACGTTTGGAGAGATACGCGTGCGGCCATTGGTCAGCATCTCCGTCCGACCACATTTGTTCATTTGGTCGGCAGCCACGTGTGCTGCTTCTCGTTGCCTCTTTTTGCGTCGTTGGTCGTAGATGAAACCAAATCGATCAGTGAGAAACTCTTGGGCCGTGTTGTTATTGTTGTTATTGCTGTAGTTGTTGTATATATGGGACAGCGTTGGGGGTTGCAACTCCGGGGGCAGGATGGCGTCCATTTCAACAGGCCCGTAGCTTTCTTGTCGGGACTTTGTGGGATCTGGCGGGCTGTTGGCCATGCTCGCCCAGTTGTCTGGTGGCTGGGTTTTCGCGCTCGTCATGTTGCCCTGAGGTGCCTGCGAGATTCGGCGCATAACCATCAAAGTCTTGGGATTCACGACAACTGATGCAGCACGTCCGGAATGGGCTGAGCGAATGCTTGCTGCAGAACCAGCTCGTATCGCGGCTGCTCGGGCGGTGGCGCTGGCTGCTCGGCCTCTAGACTCGGCGTCTCGTGATGTCATGGTAGCTCCCGCGACCAGTCTCAAAGCAAGACTGGCCAATGAAGCCGAGGCCTTGCGTTCGGACGTGGCCGCTGAATAAACACTAGACGCCCGACTCGACGAGGCCGTGTTGACTCGATTAGGGGGAGGAGGGGCAGCCGCAGGAGGCGCAGCAGGAGGGACGAACAAATCTTCTTGTAACGTGGGGCGTTTATCCAAACTTGATTGAGAACGAACAATCATGGTCGCGTTGTTGATTGTATCGTCGCGATTGGTATCGCTTGCACTTCCTGATCGCTTGACGGTTCCGGTTCCCCATAGGTAGTCCTTCCATCCTCGAAGAGTGCTTTTGCTGGATTCCAAGACTGGCCTGTCCGTGGTGCTGGCACGAATCGTCGACGACTTGTCCCCTGGTAGGCCGCAAGCACGTGTTGCCATGGTGTCCTGCATCGCATCGCTCATAAGATGACTCAAACCATCATCTTCTTCACCAGGCTTTTGTTCGTTCAAACGCATTTCAGATTCGACAATCTTGAGTCTGTTCTCGAGATCCATGTTGGAGAGGCCACACTCGCGTATAATCCTCCTCAAAGCGCGCTCCCGCCGGTCAGCTCGTCGTCGAAGCGCCGCAATCTGGCCATCTCGCTGAGCCAGGTCCTCTGCAATCTGGCGTACAAGAGACACGGCGCCATTCCGGGCGATGAGCCGTTCGATGTGCTTGTCGTCAGCTTGATGCAGGGCTCCCGGCACTGACTGTCGCAGCGGGGCATCTTGAAATAAAGAATCTCTCGATGAGCCCTTGCCGGCCAATGTGTCCACTATGGAGAAGCTTTTGCTAGTGACATTGGCAGGGTGATGATTTTCCGACTCTTGCGTGGCGGTTTTGAGCCGTTCTTCATCGTGGTTGTCGTGGTCAGACTCGTGAGGATCGGGACAGAAGCTCGGGAAGCTAGTCAGCGATTTGTCGCTGGCGGCAATGCTGCTGGCGGAGCTGCTCGGTGGCTGGTTGAGAAGACGACGACTGCGGCGCGCACGAAGGGTAGTGCTCCGAGCACTCCTGGAACTCACACGCGAGCGAGATGAGGCTACGCTTTGTTGAGAGTATGAGCGTTCGAGGGAGCACGTCAACGATGGTGCGTCTGAAGCCGAGTCCATCGCTCAGACGCCCACCTATGGATATTATAGTTTTGTCGAAATAGGTGCTGCAAGATGCAAGATGCAAGATGCAAGTAGCCAAAAGTATACGATGTTTTGTGATGCGAGGTCAACTTGTTAATGACGAGACCTCATGCCGAGCCAGCAAAGAGGAAAAGGTTTTTTTATTTTTTGGAGGGGAGGGACTGCAGTTGTTTCGGCGATTATCAAAGGGACTTAAGGCCGGGTCATTTCGTGTCGCGTGCAAGACTGGAGGACTGGAAGTGGTGGATCCGCCGCCGTCTGGTGTCTTGCCTGTCTGTTGTTATGACGCCAGGCGTGCGTCTTGCATGTGCAAGTGCAAGTGCGGGCAAGTGCGGGCAAGCGTGTTCCTGTGGCTGCCAATGTTTTGGCCTGGACAAGCCGTTCTTTCCCAGGGTTTCTCCCCAGGCTCCTTCCCAAGGCTCCTTGTTGGCCGTCCGTAGGGCCGCAGGGCAGTAGCGCCAACCGGCGCTGGGGAAGGAGCAGCCCGACTCAGCACTGAGGAAGGACGGAACTGGCTGGCCGAGTCGCCCCATGACTCGACCCGGACCGCCAATCAGGGCTGCCAGCAATTTCCAGCTGTTCCAGGTCAGTCAATGCAAAAGCAGACCAACATGAAATATTCAGACCCCTAATCACGCCCGGTATTCTGCCTTTTTTTCGGCACCTCGTCTCTCCTAAGTCAGGTCTGGTGCTATTCCCCTCCAGTCCCACCAATTGATCATTCACGGATCCGTCCATCATTGACCCGGAAAGGTGCCAACACAGCAGCCACACAATATTTGCATCCACAATCCAAGACGTCCGCGGTCCTCCAGCGTTGCCATCCGATCCCCCCAATCCTTTCCCCGGCAAACCCTTTGCGACTCCATAGCATTTTAATTCATGGACAGTGACTTGACGATTCTACTTGACTGCCGAAAGGTTTCGCGATCGACCCTTTTTCAGTTGACCCGGTAACTACGCTATCAAACGGGGAAAGGAAAGATGTTGGGTATTTTATGTACCAGACTTTGAAGGATATCCCACTATAATAATATTGAATATTCATCGAATTTCTTTATATTTTGAACGCATTTATCGCGTAAATTGGGACACCGCTTGTTCGTCAGAAAAAAAAAAGAACTGTCATGTCACCGTATAAATTCACTTTTCCCCCTTCGTGGCGTTCATGTGTCCCCCTTCCAGAATCCAAACCATCTATCTTAGCTCAAAACACCATGATCCATCACACGCCCCCCCCCCCCCCCATAACCCAATAAGCGCAGCGGCTTTTCTTTTCTTTTTTTTCTTTTCGGCCCCCGTCTCACAGAATTTCCCGACTCGCCTAACCTCGCCCTCTCCCCATTTTTTCCCCCCTCCAAGGGCAGAACCCCTTTCCAAGTCTCCGAGAGTCATCAGTCATGTCAGTCACTCATGCATGCGTACATGCCTGCAAGCAGACGAGCCCCGTAGATGACGTGTCGAGAAAGACTCTTTTTGTCTTATACATGCACCGGTCGCGTGGTTCTTGTGAATCCAATAACACCACGCATAGGCATGCCTTGCTGCATTGCATGAGGGACTAATTCCGCTCTCCGTCGGGTCCCTTGAGGGGTTTGAGCATGTCACGGAATGCACTTGTCCTTTGTGTATGTGTGTGCCAGTGTTTGATTGCCCGTAAAGACGTACTGCAATTTTTGCTTTCTTGTATGGAACACCACGTTAGGCCAATACCTAGTAGGCAGGTCCACGGCACAAAGGTCTATCCATGTGTAAATCATGTCTCTTTTCTTTTCCTTTTTCCAGAGGCTTAAAATTACCATTACGACACGATATATCCATTCCCAAAACCAAAGCCCACACTAGCCAACTCCATGCACCATAGAACATTCATTTCACACACTTTTCTTTTTTCATCTTCACAAGCCGTCTGTCTTTGCCTGACTAGACTGTCTCGACCTCATTAAACAATAAAGAGGAAAAGAGGAGAAAGAAGAAAAGAGGAAAAAAGAAAAAAAGGGAAAAAGGGAAAAAGAGAAAAAAAAAATAAAGAGACAAGAACAAATCCAAGTACTCCCGTTCCGTTCTTTCATACACGCCCACTCCATGTAACAAGTCCAGTCCTGTTCCATGCACACATAACCTTGTGGCCTGACAAGTCGTAAAATTCCCAATAATGTAAACCGACCCAACAAACGCCCTTCACGTCCGCTCTTTATGGACGAAAAAATAAGACAGGGAGAAAGAAAAGGGGAAATGAAGAAGAAAATGAAGAATGAAAAGATGCGTTCTGATGGAGTTCATGTTTTGGCAATGTTTTGCAATATTTTCCTTTCTCATTCTTAAAAGTACGTCGCTTGTTCGCGTCATCGTCCGAGAATGTGAAGCACTAGGCGTAAAAAGCATCTCTTCCTCTCCAGCGACTACTTTTCAACAGTAGTATTATGATGCCACGCGCTTTCGGCCTCCTCCTCGAGTTGCGCTCTGGCCTGTTCGTCGGCCATTGTCTCTTCATCAATGTCATTTTCCTCTGTGTTCAGGACACCACCGACTGGCCGGTGTGCTTTCTCATCCAGTTGCTCCTCTACTTGCTGCTGTTTCTCTCCGTGCTGCTCTCCTTGCTGCTCTTCGTGCTCCTGTCCTTGCTCCTCTGGAATTGGAATCAGCCCATCGTCAATCAACATCTGCAGCAGTCTATCCACTGCCAAAATGTCCGATCGACAAACAGAAAGACCGTCGAGCTTTTTCAAGCGCTTGCAGCTGGCTACAAGAGCCACTTGATGGAGTCGCCTTCTGAGCCTTGTAGCCTCGTCTAACCGACTGGCGAATGCCTCGTCTCTAGCTGCCTCGGCATCAGGCAGGACAAACAGGTCTGCCGATCCACCCGACCCATTGGCAGACACCAGAGCCTGGAGAGGGGCGTAGAAACCAAGCGTCACCGGATTGTCGCGAATATCCAGTTCAGTCAGGTGAGGGAACTCAGTGAGCAACTCTATGACCAGAGTAGAATCCGCTAGTCTGTTTCCGGCAACAAGAAGTTTCTTTAATCGTGGAATGAACCGCAGCGGCGCCAACGCGCTGATGGCATTCAGGTTGACATTGAGGGTTCGCAGGTTGGGCATCAGTTGGCCCATCTTTTCCGGCAAGCTCTGCAAGCCACAGTTTGCGAGCTCAAGAAGCTGCAGGTTGAGGAAATCAACCTGGGGGTCAAAATTCTGCAGCAAGTTGCCGGAAAGAAAGAGCTTCCTGACCTCGTATGCACTGGCAAGGAATCCCAGATCCAGTGCAAGATGACCTCGCTGCTCACGAAGGGAAAGACTGTCCAGGCGCCGCGTCCTTTCAAATCCATAAACTTGGTGGATAAAGTTTCTGTCCGCGTGTATCGAATGCAGGTTGGGGAAGCCACTGGTATCCAGAACGGCCAACTCATTATCACTCACATCGAGGTGTCGTAGCCATGACATGCATTCGACCACTGGGAGCTCCGTCATTCGATTCTTGGACAGTTTCAGCCGAGCCAACTCGGGGAGATGATCGAGATTTCGCACCGAGGATATCTGGTTGTCGCTGACATCCAGGTCTTGAAGTCTTTTAAACCGCGTGATGGCAAAATCAAGCTCTGTAATCTTGTTGCCCCTCGCTCGTATTGACAGTAATCCGTCGTGTGAGTCGAGTCCGGCCAAGCTCGTCAGCTGGTTGTTATCCGCCTTGAGGCTCCGAAGGTGAACCAGATTCTTCAAGGCTGACAAGCTGGTGACCTCATTGTCCGAAATATCGACGTATTGCAGGTTCATCAAGTGATCCCACGACGACAGTTCTGTCAGTAAATTGTGTGAAACCTTGAGTTCACGCACAGTGGATGGTACCCCCTCAAGGTGACTGAGCTTGTTTGCCGAGGCATCTAGCGTGACCAATCTGCCGCAAAATTCATCCAGCATGTGCAGACTGGACAGTCGTTTTTCGTGCAGATCTAGCTCCGTAATATCCTCCCAGAAGGACTCTTCTGGCTCAGCCTCGCCAAGTCGGTCTACAAGTTCTCGTATCGTCATAGACAAAACTTTCCGAGAGCCGTTCCCCGTAGCCATGTGTCGCTGACCCATGACATAACTGACCTCGAATCCAAACGATGACTGATCAGCATTATTAAATGTGAACTCAGAAAGAGGACTGAGGGACAATTTGCCGACGTTTCTACCAATAAAGGCACTGTCATCTGCTGCTATAGAAAGAGCGCCATTGGCCGGAGTACGATTGAGGATGAAGCTCAAGCTGGCGCGTCGACTTTGCGGTGTCTTGTGGCTCATCATGCTTTGATCACCAACAATACTGACTTGTCGGCCGTCATTGACAATCTCCACAGTGCTGTCCTCATCTTGCTCATCAATCCGCGACACCGGACGAGGCATAAATGACGGATCACGAAGTGATGATTGCCTCATGCGCACCTGATTGTTATGGACTCTCAGGCTTTGTGGCCCGTTCTTGTTGTTTTTGAAGTAGGTTTGGGACGGAGATCGGGTGGATGAATTTTGAGACAACTTCATCTCGGGCGAGGCAAACTCCTCTTCGTCAATGTTGTTCAAATCTTCCGGGGCCATATCCCGAATTACGGATGCAATGGGAGAAGAGAACGAGATGGTGACATGCCGCTGCTTGGTCGAAGTACATACATTGCTGGTTCCCTCTCCATCCCCACTTACAACCTGTTTGTCGACGCCGTGGTGACCTGAGTAGTCGTCCAAACCGTTAAGCTCGCGATTCGCAAAGCCTATTGAGCGAAAACCCGTCCGCTCATCGGGCGAGAGGGTCTCATAATTCCTACTGGCGACTCGTTCAAGCGCGTCTCTGGACGTCAGCCGAACTTCGGCATCGGCCGGTGCAGCTCCGTTGGCGGTTTTAGCTAGCTTAAGATTTTGCATTTCTTTTGTCATATCCACAGAGAGATCTGGAATGCTGGCAAAGGGGTCCTCTTCGCTGTCCTCGGAAGGCAGAATGTTAGGCACATATGACGCGTTGGATTCCTTGCGTTTGATCCAGATCTTTTTATCCTTGTCAAGACACATGCTTCCTACCCTGTCCGGAATCATGTGGGAGATGCTGTCAGGCATGATGACACGCCTGGACTCTGAACCTCTGGAAGAAGAGGATCGATAGGTCCGGTAGCTGGAACGGTTGGATTCGTATGTGGGAAATTCTCGGATGGGACTGGGCCGCTCCGCATCAGAGCGACTACTGGTGATTCGCACGTTAGGTAAATCGCTGATGACGTCGCCCACGATGGGAATGGGACCATCAAAAGACCGCTCTTGATGTCTTTGCTCATCCTGTTGCTCCTCATCGATTTCGGCCAAGGCGGAATTCTGAGCGAGGGGTTGAGCAGACCGCACGGAAGAAGAGGTAATGGCATCCCCAATGTCGCTCATTTCTTGATATTTTTTCAATCGATTTATTATCTCCGGGTCATTCTGACGCTGTTGCGCCCACGGCATTACACTGCCCTCGCGACTCGGAGGCCGAGAAAAGGGTTCATTCGTGGAATCTTGGTCAGAGTCAGCATCTTCAGCACGTCTTTCACCCGGCTCGATCTGCTCCTCTTCAGACTCCTCCAAGCTCGCCAAATCAGGCTTGACTTGGTTTCGTATCATTGCCATGATTTGAGCCGCCTGATCAACAAAGTCTTGCGTGCGGATGGATGGCTTACGGGCGGTTTCAGGGGCCGCATCCCTAGATCCAGTATGGTCGCTATTTCGAAGTGCTCGGAGAGGCGACTTTTTGAGCTGCTTGTGCGATAAAGAAGAGCTTCGGCTGGAACTTGGACTATGGGGTTTCAGGATGGATCTTCTCGCGAGAACTTCAGAATTCGCAATTTTGAAGTTGCTTGATAACGCATCCTTGCGTTTCTTCCCCGTGGAGAGTGATTGCATCTGCAAGCAAGCGGATTCATCTGCTCTCATTTTTTTATCGCGGCCAAATGCAATATCTGATCGATGCAAAGTTCTGCGTCTTTTCGGCGTTGGGTTCTTCGATGGCGACGTCCTCGGCCGTTTGCTCTCCGAGCCGGGTTCTCTTTTTGGCGCTGCCGAGTTTCTTGGTGCATCATTCGGTGACTGTGAATTCTCTAGATTTTCGCTTCCGGAAAAAGAATCATTCTTGCGGCGTTTGCGCTCGACGACTAAACCTGAGGATCCTTCTGGCGATTGCCCACCGCTTCCAATTTCTCGTAATGGATATAGCGGTAACGAGGTATCATGGGGCGCAATATTTTCTTTGCCGACCACGTCAGAATCCTCATAAATTTCGTCGGTTGCGTTACTGCGGAACTCGTAGCCGTCCAAATCATTCTCTCCAAACTTGCTCACATTTCCTGATCGGGAGAAAGATATGTCTGTCGCGTTGGCGCCAGATCTTGTCTGGACCGCGTCTCTCGACGTTCTAGATCGTTGCGATGGACTTGCAGATGCCTGCTCGAACTGGCTGATTCTCCTTAAGAGGGTCTGACTGGTGAACGTGTCGTACGGACCAAAAAGCTTCAGTGGAGAACTGGCTGACCCATGACCATCCCCAGACATAATATGTTTCTTATCAGGACTGGGAAAAGGTGCCCTAGGCAGACAAGGGCTTGGCAAAAGTTGAAGCGTGGGATTTGGAAGCTCCTGCGGTATTTTTATGGAAGGGAATTCTTTTGGCGTGCTGGCTTGAAGCGACTCCTCTGGAAGCATTTCTGATGTGTCGGCGCCCATTTCTGAACTGAGGCCTCTGTTGTAGAAAGAGCCATTGCCCGAACTTCCCCCACCTCGACGAAAATTGATGAAGCCTTCAACCTGATTGTCCTCTTCAGCCTTTTCATCACCCTCAAATGGCTCGCCGGGGCTGTTATCGGAGCTCGTCTGTAGGTCTGTCTGTGCATCGAGCAGCATTTGATTGACACGCAAGGCCTCGAGTTTTTGCCACAGCGTATCCACAGGCACTTCGATTCGCGCAAAGTCAACATTGCCGTTCTCGTCATTGTGCTTCCCGATCATGATGGGGCTAAATTCTTCATTCCGTGTGTCACTCTGACCACTGAACCTCCGTATTATACTCTCAGATTCAGGCGGCGCCGTTAAGCAACTTTGATCGTGGCATGTCTCCTCTTGATGCTTGTCGTCTTCGTTAAGGTTTTCTACCAGAATTTTGGCGTTGCGACTATCGGGAATCGGCGAGCTTTGGTATGGCTTGTGTTTGATGTCTCTTTGCAAGCGTCTAGGGCTCGGACTGGGCGTCACATCGACGGCTTGCTCTTCCTCTTCGTCGAAACCTTCGTATTCTTCAAGATCCGCGTCCGTGATCGGTAGAGGGTAGATCGGAGGGCTCGATGGGAAGGTCATATCGGTATGATGTGGTATTTCAGAGTCGTTTGGAAATTCCTCCTCTTTTTCTGCAGGAGGCTTGAACATGTCCTGAAGCCCTTCCGCAACAGAGCGGAACAAGTCTCGCTGCTCACCATATGGAATATTGCCATGGATCAACCGCCTCTTCCATTCTGGTATATCATCATCGTTGCTACGTAGCTGCTGACTATGAATATTGTGGCGAACAATGGAGCCGTTCATCGTAGCTGAAGTAGGACGCGACACGTCAGTCGCAGCCTCTTGCGACAGCTTTGAGGGTAGTTTTTGCATGAATATGTTGATGTCATTGGCGCTTCGCTCGTTGAGCACATTTGAACTGTTACCGGTCATTGGGCGAGCTGGTGATTGAGGTCCTGCTTTGCGCGGAATACGGCTACGAAAATGCCGTATTTGTGGAGTTCCTACTTCGTGCAGAGGAGATAGTGGCGGTAGCTGCCCATTCGAAGTGTCAGATCCAGGTTGCGACACCCAATCCTCAGAGAGAGAATCCAGCCAAGCGGACGCCATGGGGCACTTCTGGGGCTTAGACTGAAAAGCGAATAGGAGATGACAGCGTCAGGACGCCATCAACTTAGACAGATCTGGTGCTCGCTGCTCCTGGTGGGGTTGTATGGATAATCTAGACCGGGATGTTGTTTAGTTTTATGATGCGCTGATGGGAATCGGGAGTGACAGGACGTCAATCGAACATGGATATGCCAAGAAGTAGGATCCAAGAACAGAAATTTGCCAGATAAAATCCAAGCGTTTGCGGGATAGTTGAAGATAGGTTATGAATATTTCAGGCTGAAGCGCAAAAAAGCTCTCTATTATCGAGATCGCTGTATGCAGGGCGCGTGGTTGATGCGGTCAAGTCAGGTAAACAAAGCAATGCATCTGATTGGTATATGCTCGTTGCTGTGCCAACAGGAACGGCTGCAGCTATGATCACGTGGCTGCTTACTGGAGAATTCAAGAGGGAACTCGACAGAATCCGAAATGTGTCGCGTCCATAATACTACACGAAAAAAAAATTGTAAGAATTTATGACTCAAGGGAAAGGGGACTGCTTTAGATATTTGTATCTCCCTGCGCTATCTTGCACGCGCAAATGGCAGTTGTCAAAGCTATCGTTGAATAGGAAAAGATACCAATTAACGCGATGTCACGTGTTGACGCGAGACGCGTTTTCGTGTCATGGAAATTGGTTGGCTGGGCACCTATGCAACTTAGATTCACCACTATTTTCGACTGAGGAAACATTACGCCCGTTTGAACTTAAGGATTCAGCAAACATTTTGTCGAAGCGCCAGAAAGTCAAGTGATCTGCCTTCGATCTTTTCACCGAAACCCACACTCTATTTCTTCTTTTTGCTAAATGTGTTGATTTGAAGTCTGCTTCTGTGGCTTGACCCCTATGGCAGCAGCAAATGCCATGTCGGTCAAGGTGAAGAGTTGGACTGGCGGCGACGACACCGTCTATTCTGAATCATGTTGTGAAAAACGGGATATATTCTACGAAGGCTCGGAAAATGAGGGTTACAAGCGTCCAGCTGATCGGCGGCGTCGATACGAAGAGGCCGGGCAACGATTTCTCAATGGCCAAATTCCGTCGATCATGTCGGCTGCGTTAGAGGGGCCTTTTGATCGCCCCTCGGGATGGATGAATCCTTGGATGTCGAAACGGAACAAGGCCATCGTGAGGAAATCCAAAGACCAAGCTCGGTCCCAAGCATATACTTCTTCTCGACGAAGCTCTACGAAGATTCACCGCAGTCAGGAATCTACACTTGCTCCCCCTATCGACGAATGCCATCTTCCAAGTCCGGAAAGTCTTAAGCAGGCTCCGCAGAATCAGGATCATTCGTTTCTGGGAACAGAGAAGCTTGCCGTAGTGAAAAAATGGCAGGAAAAAATCAGTCGTCCAGCGAGCAACTGCGACAGCTTCTGGAATAACGAGACAATAGATTCATCCCCTCCTATGAGAAAAAGACGAGCGAGCAGGTCTGACTGGCTGAAAAAAGATTCTGTCAAGAGACCCAGACCTGACATACAACAAAGGCGAAGAAGCCGGCCATCTCAAGACGAAGACATCGATGAACTCATGGCAGATATGCCGCCTTCCAGCTTCGACCACTACAAGTCGTTCAGCTCCCCTTCAAGACGACGACAAATTTCCAGAAAAGTCACAAGAAGCTTCAAGACGAAGAAGCTTCCAGAGTCAGATGATGAGCTCAGCCCAAATAAAGCTGCTGCCGCCACTTTGTCCTCTCCTGTGTCCCTGCAGAACGCGTCTCGACGGCCGTTTTGCAGTGATACCAAGACTAACTCCAGCGATATCCTCTCCACTGTGACCGCTCAATCGACACCGTCTCATTTGCGCCTTGTGCAGATGGATCTCCAGTCCTCGGGTGAAGTAGAATCTCAACCCTGCGACTGCATCGACAATGACGCCATGTCTTGTGAAGCAAAAGACATGGCTCCAGAGACTTCCGAATTGCCGATGCCGGACTCTTCTCCATGTGCCTCATTCAGAGAAGAGGAAAATACGGTGCCAAATGGCGTAATGGAACCTGTTGAACAGGCATCGCACGAAAATATATCCCAAACGTCTGCAAATGGTCAAGAAAAGATTATAATCAGCGACACTTTGAAGACAAACTCAAATGCAGATATCACAACAGCACCGCTGGATTCTTCATCTCCAGATTCGACCCAGAAGGAAGCGCCCAGTTCCAGCTTCAGAGATATTCTGAGTCGATTCGTGCCTTCTAGTCCGTGGAAAAGACTCTCTCATTTAACGTCAGGATCTCCTTTATCCGCTGTTCGAAGTGCATGCCAGGCACCGTTCTCTCAGCAGGGCATCTTGATTGCCGAACCACCTGTATATGCCAAGTCTGAAGAGGCTGGCAAACCCACCATTGACGAGATTGCGGACTCAAGCTCAAATTTAGCCAATCCTGTCGTCCACGAAGAAGCGAGCAACAGCGACCAGTCTTCGGAACAAACACAGATCAGCGGCTCTGTTAGTGTCCGCGATGAACAGACTGGGCTCGAAACCGACGAGAGCCACACTGGAGCGCCTTCCGACGGGAATGTGCAAGAGGTCGGATCTCAAACTCGCATTTCTGCATCGCAGCAAAGTCCGTGGGTTAAGTCAGACGAGGCTATCGGGTCTAAAGAGCATTTATCAGCAGTTTCGCCCGTCTCAACTCAGTCAGACTGCGTGTCACAAAATAAAAATGTGGCACAACCGCAGAGCCCTTGGGTCCCGCACTCGCAATCGTGTGTTCAGGCTGGCAATTTGAGCAATGGAAAACATATCATAGCTGAAGACTCGGCCACAATGCGAGCCGCATGGCCTCGGCCCAGGACGCCGGAGCCTCAATTCTGTTTTAAACCGTTTGCGTCCTTTATGACACCTTCACCAGATCGGTCGCAAAATAAGTTCTCTTGGCGTTCAATCTCTAAAGCGGCAGTCCGGGATGATCAGGTCTCGCTTCCGTCAATCATGAAAGGCGGTAGGGGGCAACGTCGTGTCAACCACCGAGTTTCTTGGGCGGTGCCGCTTGCTGAATTCCATGGTTCTCCTCTCCCAAGTCAGGCTACGACGATGCGTACCACTAATGCGCCCAAACGACAACGCTCCCCACCGCCAGAAACGCCGATGGCTGACGTTTCAAAGTACTGTGATGACAAATTTTCGAAACATTTTGAAGCTATCGCAAAACGTGAAGATGACGGGGAAACGAGCCCTCTTTCTACTGCTTCGGCAAAATCAAGACCCAGCACAGAGCTACTTGCCATGGCCGAAAGTTTGTCACCAGCGGGCGCGGCAGTTCATGATGACGACGAGGTTGATTTGCCACAGGAAAAATGTGTCTCAAGAATTGAGGAAGCAGAACGTCCAATTTGCGAACGGGGCTCAGAAGAGCCCTTGGACATGATGGAGGACATGGTTCGGGAAATGGGCGATTTTTGGGATCCGTGGAACGTGGATTTGGAGCTAGAGCAGGCGCGGAAAAACGGGAGCAGACTTTCGGTGGCAGGAACGTGAACCTGTTGACTCGACTCGAGGACGATGAATTTATGCATTTGCGGCGTTTTCTGGGACCAGTGCTTGCTTGTTTTCTTATCTGGCGGTTTCTCGAGTCCTTCTTGCAAGTCTCTCTATATGTAGAGCGACCCATCACTTGACACAATGTCAATGTTCGACCGGAAGCGCTGCTCTGGGTGTGGCATGTATAATTCTAGTATAACTCTAGTATAATTCTAGCAACGAACCTTTACATATAGAAAGCTGAATCGGAGTAGGGCGAGCATCCACAATGAACCACAGAAGAAGAGCCACACGGGGGCGAAGAAAGAGCCATGTCACTCTAAAAAGGAGTATTCTAACGACCAAACTGCTCGTGACGCAGCCTCAGCCTTCAAGCTACCGCAGTGTATTCGAAGCGACATCAAACCTACAAGGGAAACCACAGTATTGATGACGCCTGACGAAATGAACGACCTTAATTCCCCATTCGACATATTGGAATCCGCGGCTCTCATGTCTGCAACGCATGGCGGGTACGACGGTGACATCTGCATTTGAGTTTGTCTTCAAAGGGAAGCAGTCCCCTGCCCCTGGACATGTCTTCAGCAGTCTAGGTGAAAACCGAGGGACGAAACCGCGAAAGGAAGGAAAAAAGAAAAGTTCTACTATCGAAACACAGTGCACTCCACCAAGGCCCGACAGACCGTTTTTGCTCCCTTTCGCAGCTTAAGCTCATACAACTTATTCGGCTGGACGGGCGTCCACGGAGGCAGCGCCTTGAACAAGGCTTGCAGGGCTTGGGTTTGAGTTTATCAAAGTACACTCTGCAAAAATACAACATAGGTAAAAATAGAATACACCACCAGGACCAAAGGACCAAAAGGCCACTGGATCAGAGACTTGCCAAGTATGAGTTTTCTTTTTCCTTTTTCCTTTTCTTTAACTGCTCTTGTAATTCCCGTACAATTCGCCGCGTCCCAAGAGAACACAACCGCCCCGCGGCTTACCCGGCATCCTCGGTGGCGTATTCGTTTCGTTACTTGTCGCAAGGTTGGTTCGCGTCAACCGATATTGTGGCTTACCTGTCACATTTAGAAAAGGTTGCAATACATCGCGTCATCTGCCAAATGAAGAAAACCAGTCTTCTTTTTTTTCGACCCAGTTGGCACTTCCCAGTTGGCACTTGCACCGAAAATGGGGATTTATTGGAGTTTTTTTTTTTTTGGTCCCTTGCACCAAATGCGCGTCTCCCTTTCCAGAAAGTCGCGGACTTTTGTTCCCTTGTCTCTTTCGTTCTTTTCGATTTAAACGGGTCGAAACGACACAGGAAGTGACGTTATGTGACACAGCATGAGCATGGCATGAGAGAACCTCCCGGGGGCGATGCCAGAATCCCCAATCCAATTATCTAGCGGTGCGCGTTGTCGTCGTCGTCGTCGTCGTGATTTTGTGGTCCTCTTTTCCCCTTGCTACCAAATTTAATGCGTCTGTGCCAAAAAAGAAAAAAAGAAAAAGGGAGCAAGGACGCTGATGCTGCATCTGCCTGCAAAGATAGACTTCATTCCTGCGTGGACCATGGTGCGCGTCCAATAATGTTGGCCGATCCCGCAACGTGCTATCCAATGTCGCTTCTTCTATCAGGGTAACAAGAAACCGAACCAAATCAAGCCAAAATCAAATCAAATCAAAACCAACCACACGCCCCCCCCCCCCCCCTTCCCTCCTGTGGTTTATGGTCTGGTCGTTCCTGGCGAGGACCCCGAATGGATTCGGGATAATGGCGAGAATTATCGTGCAGCGCGTGGGTTCGAGAGGTTATTTGTTACATTGTATGTAATGTCTATATACGTTAAACAGATCGGTAGGTCAATATGGACACCTCGCTATTATGCAATTCAGAAGCGAAGGACGTGGTAATATGTTAAGTGGTCTCAATTTTTTTTTTTGGGGGGGGGGGGGAGGGGGGAATTACCCCCAATGTCGAAAAGGCGGGCTGGAAAGACCGAATCTTCTGCCTATGGTTCTAGATGGCGGACTACCAAGCGAGACATGGGGAAGTGTCCATGCATACGTGTGTAAGGATGTACATGTGTATGTATTATGGTTAAAAGGCATTTTGTTGGAGCTCAACAAAGCTTTTTTCTTTCCTTCCTTCTATTTCACCGACACTTTTGAAACGTCATGTTGGACAAAATCACCGCCCTTTGGCTGGCTCATCTGATTTGATACAACTGCCCTATTCTAGTAGGTACTGGGAATCGTGGAAATGCTTCCGCCGTCAGCAAGGAGGATAGTGCCGTCGAGGAATCCGCCAGCTTTGCTGGAGAGGAACAGGACAATCCCGGCAAAGTCCTCCTCGGTTCCAACCCTCTGCAGCGGCACCAACTTGGATTCTACAGCGCCCTCCTCGCGTGGATTTCTGTCCGCCTTCATAAAGGGCAGGTTTTCGGTCATTTCACTCGGGAAAAACCCAGGGGCAATGGCATTGACGCGAATCTTGTACGGCGCCAAGGTCGTCGCGAGCTGTTTCGTCATGTGGGTGACAGCCGCCTTGCTGGCACCATAGGCACATCCCGAGAATGCCAGGCGGGAAAAGCTGGCGCCCGAGGAGGTGAGCACAATCTGAGACTTGGACGGCCCCACGGCTCGTTGGTTCCCTTGGTCCAGCAAGTCGAGGAAAGCCACTGCCGTGTAGTAGGCGCCAGAAACGTTGACGTGCATATCGCGCGTGAAGACGTCCATCTCTGGCTTCCACAGCTTGCTCTGGACCGTCTTGACATCATCGTCGCTTTCAATGGCAGCAGGGGCAGCGCCTTTGACACCGCTGTTGGCGAAGAGCACGTTGATATACCCAATCTCTGACCGGACACGCTCGGCGGCAGCGGCCAAGTCGTCCTTGGATGTGACGTCGCAGACAATGGGATGGACCACGTGCGGGTTGGACGATTTCTCCTGCGTCGAGATGAGAGCCTCCTTTCGTCGCCCAAGAATGTAGACGGCTTTGGCGCCGTTGGCCACGAGGGCATGGGCAGCAACTGCACCCAGACCGGAGCCGCCACCCGTGATGACGGCGACTACATCTTTGACATCAAACAGCGATGCTGCCATATACGACGAATGCGCCATATTGTTTTGTTTTGTTTTATTTTTCTTTGGGGGCGCGGGGGGGGGGGAGGAAGTTGTGGACAGGTTTTCTTTCCTTTTTTTTTTAAAACGTGGTTAGTTGAGTGCCATCACGCGTGTTGATTTCTGCTTGTCTGCTTCTGGGTTCTGAAATACCTAGACGTTGGTGTCTATAAGGCAAAAGAAAAGGTAAGACAAGAGCTGAGAATCAGATGTGAGATGATGACGAAGAAGGAAGAGGGGGAACAAATAGCGCACTAGAGCTTTTCTGGCTAAAACGGGAAAGCTCCAGCTTATCAATTTATATGCACCGGACTTTAATGAACATTCTCTTGTACCAACACTTATCAACGCTTTTATTTATCGAGTGAAGCTTATTTTCTTGATCTCAAGTTATTCAACTTGCGAGTACTTTTATGTGTAGAACACGTAGAAAAGGAACCTTTCCCGTTTTGGTCCGGTCCAGTGCGTTGTTTGAAAACTCCTGACGTGACGAAGACGCCATTGAGGTCTGGTCACTGGTGCTGTAGGTACCTAGGTACTTAGGTACTTAGAAGGTAGCTACATGTGCACTTGTCTGGTACTGCGGGGGGAGTTCAGGCCCGTAGTACCGCCACGTGCAGTCGCCATATCGACCAATCAGACCCCAAAGCGAAATCGGAGAGACTGGAATGCCGCTCGGCGCGGAGGAATCGCGGGGAGTGGCTTGGCTTGGCCTTGGACAATGAGCCGCGTCGTGGAATGGAAGTGCCAACTTCCAACTCCCAACAATGCACGTCATTATTAGCGGCGGCGACGGCTTGCAGGTATGTGGTTTATGACATTTCGAAGCCAGAGCGGGCCTGCGGGCTCCTGTCTCGGCAGTTTGGCGGTGAGGAGATAAAAGGAAAAGACTGGTTTGAATCAGAGTATCAGACAGACGGGCACGTTGTGGCCGCCAGTGCTGCAGTTTAATCAAGAAATTCACCACGTTTCAAAAGCGGTGTCTAGGAAACCAGCCGTCGCCGATCTCGCAGAGGCAATCTCGCAAAGGCGGTCTCGCAACGGCGTCCCTCGCTCCTCTGCAGCAAGAAGTTAGAACTGACTGCCCGAGTCAAAAAAGATCCTCAAGTACCCATAGTTAAGCAACAAGCAAGACTACCTAGGTACGTAGGTATTTATTCTTGTGATTATTGTTTTGCCGCTCTTCACTCCCGTGTCTTGTCGCCACACAGTCAACAACATGAACGGACCAGAACATCAGGATGTCTGGCGAGCCGGCGGGCGACGGGCGAATGCGTCAGGATGATGCCATCAAGAACACCCGGTCAAATTGACGGGAGAGAGCGCAGCAAGTTGCTGGCTGTGGTGGCCGGTGAGAAGGCACTTGGTGCCACGATTGGCTCACAATGAATTAAGGTGTGTCTCATTCCCCGGCGTCATGGCCTGTGTGCCCACGTGGAGACACCAAGGAGATAGGTGGTGCACACAGAACATGAGAGCTCCAAACATGACAAGCTCCAGACTCAGACGTGGAGGCCCTACCCATGCATGTGCGCTCTCGCTGATCGTCCGCGCGAGCAAGATAGACGGAAAGGTAGATAGATGCACACTTGCCAGATAAACATGGCCGGAGCTGCTCGCCCAGCAAGCCGCGCAGGGTGGCGCGCTGCAGATGCCAGATGCAAGCAAATCAGCCGGCGCCAGGCAATCAAAATACGCATGCCACGGTGTATGGACATTGACCTACCTATCTCCCTCCCTACCTACCTACCTAGTAGGAGCTAGCTAGTACTTTAGCTACTGCTGTCCGGACAAGGCCGCCATACATCAACGGTAAGGCAGTGCCTTGCATTCCGTGGTCGTGGCCGTGGTCATGGGCCTTCCTTTCATCGACTTGATCATAAGATGCATTCACGATGCGGCTACTTGTCACAATCGCCATACCCGAACTTCCTGCCCGACAGATTCCCTCATTCTTAAACAGGGGGAGGCTTCTGGCACAAGACACAGGCCACGGGACATGAGACGCAGGACACAAGAAAAACAGGATCAAACAGGACACTCATCTTTGTCTGTCGTTGGGGGCCATTACTCCCGACGGCTGGCAAGGCTTCGGGAATCTGAGATGGGTACCAACCCCAGCGACAACCACTCAAACCCCATGGATTGACCCTGTGGTCCAGCGTCTTGCTGTCACTGCCTGGGCTTTTTTTCTTTTTCTTTTTTTCCTTGCCCTTATCGAATCAAGTTGACATTTCAATGGTGGTGACCAAGCAACCACAGTATTTTTTTTTTTTTTAATTTTTTTTCCCCTATTTGTTCTTCCTCCTCCTCCTCCTTTCGAGCTTCCTGAATTTCATCGGTTGCTTGACCGAAAGTCGTCTTGCGCGCGCTTATACGGCTGGTATACTGCAGTGTTGCGAAATAGCCCAGACTGCGCATCGCATCCGCTTCCCGGAGCTGTAAAAAACAAAGATGGTCGGGTACCTGGTTTCCAGTCAGCTGGTGCTCCGCCTCTCGCCCCGTAGTACCTGTGCGTCGTAAGGATGCATGACGCCCCGACGGACTGGGATTCGTGAGCACTGAACAAACGCGGGCATGCCTGCCATGCCTGTGGAGCGCGGCGAGCGAGCGGGCGGCCATTCGGACTGCTTATCGTGAACCGATGGAGGTGATGGTGAGCACCGAGGACGGTTGACGTGGACATGTCGAAGCTGTCCAATCAACTGTTGGGCGACGGGCCGGTCAAAGTTGGTTCATGTTCAGATTGGCTCCCAAGGCTCGCAGTGCACGGCGAGAAGCCAGGTTCGGCATGAGCAACATCATAGCCAGAGAGTCCCGTCTTGTCTTGATCGCCTTGTTCTTCCAATCTTGTGCCCGGATTCTTCAGAAAAGCGAAGGAACATTGAATACTGATAAACCAATCCAACTGTACCCCCCCCCCCCCTAAAAAAAAGCCTATCCTCCCACCACTACACACCCCTCCACACACACCCGGGCCCCACACTCCCACCCGCTTCAGCGATGCTCCAGTGACGCTCCAGTGACAACCCCCCGTGCCAGTCCCTGGCGGCCCAGACCTCAAGCTGCCTGTTTGCACCACACCAGGGTTCCACAGAACAGCCTAGGCACTAATGGATGGATGGGTGGTGCCAATGTCAAATCAACGCTGCAGCACCACACATGTCTGGTCCTTCTTGCTTCTCCCATTTTTCTCCTTCCCACCCTCGTCTCTCAACACCACACCCTCGTCCTCTCATCCTGCATTTTCCACGAATCGATTCTCCCACGCTGCTGCCCTGCCGCGCCCAATGTTTTCCTCATGTCCAGTCCGAGTTCCCAGTCTGAAAATGCCGCACCCCCTGCACGGTTAAGTCAAGACCTGCCCCTGTCCACGGTTGCTGCTGTTCCAGACCGGTTCGCAGCTTCTGCAGAATTGTCTGATCAAAATAGCGGCCTCGACTCGCACGTCGTCTTGGATCAACCTCCCTCTTCAACACCGCCCGACAGCTCCATAGATCCGGACCAAGATATAGCAAAGGATCCTGCTATAAGAGCTCGTGCCTCCAACCAAGGTAACCAGAGGCAGCCTGGCCCGTCTCTTCTGTCGCAAGCTCTGGCGTCTGCTCGCGGCATTCAGCCACAGAAACCCATCCACATCCACAGTCACAACAATATCCACTCTACAAACTACGATTTGAACAACAGCAATAATAGCAATAGCAGTAGCAGTAGCAACGGGACCAGAAATAGCACAACCCGACCGCCCGAGGGCCAGTCGAATGCTACTAGTCGCATCCGTTTGGATCGAGCGAGCGAATCGTCCGATTCTTCGCCCTACACGCCAAGCCCGTCGACCCATGTGAAGAATGGAGAGCACCACCAGACCTCCCTAGATTGTCATCTGGCTCAGTCAACGTCCGCCATGGAATCACCATTCGTGCTACCGATGGCGTCTACTGCTCTAAAGGGCAGAGACGCAAACGCCCTCCAACGTCACTATAACCCGTCCAACTTGGCGCAGGCCCGAGAAATGCTCATGGACCACCGCCATTTCCTCGACAGAGCTACCGGTCGGGCATGCACATCTCTAGACCTGGACCGCTCGACGGTCGATTTATTCATGCCGAGAGCTCTGCCTCTCTGTGCGAGTCCGCCAGAAGACTCCACCGTCACGACCAAACCCTCCCCCATCCTGGGTGACTCGGCGGCGTTTCTGAGTGACAAGCTCTTCAAGAACGATGCATTGCAGGCAACTGCATCCGTGCCCGCGCAGCGCTCCTGCATGCCGCAGGACATGATACCGAGTCCGGAAAAGACGGGGAAAATCTGGTCCATTGGCTCTGGCGATGTGGAGGAAGAGGATGGCTTGGTAGAGAAGTCTGTTGCCGAGGCCATGGCTGGTGTCGAACCCAACGCAAGAAGTCGCAAAGCAAGCTATAGTCTCCGATTTTTCAAAGAAGGTCTCCCGCCCGAAGAGAAACATCGACGCAAGGACACCAAAACAATGCCTCGCGACAAACTTCCCGCCACGTTTGAAGAAAGCAGTACCCGAGACGCATTTAGCGATGCCCAAATCCCACTCTCAGACGCCGATCGTATCGTGCTTCAAAGCACCCGCGATGGAGACCCAACTTCGCCCGCGATGAAATACTTCAATGTGAGATCTGCCAATACGGCAACCGATGACGACACAACGCCTGTAGCACTCCAGACGAAACGAAGCCTAGATAGTCAGGCGGCCCTCGCTGAGCCGATACCGCCATCTGCACAGGTGGGGCCGCTTCCGGTATCAAGAGCCGACTGTTTGGAGATGCGATCCGAGTCGGCCAATGGCAACAACGGAAGCCAGTCGAATGATGATATTGCCAACAACCAGTTCACGGAATCTCGTGATTTCCTCGATGACCACCACCCTGGTGATGATGAGATCGGCTGCCCGCTTCGAGATGGTGCTGAAGCTGAAGCTGACGTTGACGTGGACGTTGACGCTAGCACCGGTGAGGCCGATGCTGATTGCGAAGACGCTGATGAGTCGGGCGAGGAAAAGATTTCCTCGGCGGTGTTCCTGCCCCATAAAGAGATGCCAGATGCCCGAAACCCGTCAACTGATCCGGCAGGATCATCCCAAATTCTCCGATCAAGATCAATCTCACACAGTAGTTCTCATCCGTGGCTTGTGAAAGCCGATGAACCCGAACCCGAGCCTAGGATTGATACGCCGGACCAAGATTTGAATTTTATCGCGCCTTCAGACCAGCCCTGTCCTCAGTCTTTCGAAATTGTTGCTTCACATGAACCAGATGTTTTGCAGGATGCCCCTGACGATGTTTTCAACAATGCATCTGATGATACTGAACTGAATAAATGCCCACGAGTCAAGAAGTCAAGCACTCTTGTCACGCCGTATGAAGATCATGTTCATCAGCACCAATATATGTCCCGCCAACCACTTGACGCTATCGAATTGATTCCATACAAACATCAGGTGGGAGGGCACACTACTCTGTGGCGTTTCTCACGGCGGGCTGTGTGCAAACAACTCAACAATAGGGAGAATGAGTTTTATGAGACGATTGAACGTTATCACCGCGACCTTCTCCCATTTCTTCCTCGGTAAGTTTTTGAACAGCTGACAACATGCTTAATATGCTTGGGAACAACATAAAAATACTGACATGAATTATCCAGCTATATTGGTGTGCTCAATGTTACATTTCAAAAGCAGCCCCGCCGGAAAAGTATGCTGAAAAGGGACGAAGTTTCTACTGGCGAGCGAAGGAAAGTGCTTGAAAACAATCAGGGACTCGAGAATGCAGTTAATGGGGTCGATCATGCCAGCCCAGATTGTCCTACAAGCGACGTACTGGCGCCTACTTCAAACCGAGTTGTCAGTCAGTCGCTAGCGAATGCGGCTTTGCGCATCCCGACTGTGACGTTTGATGATAACAAGCATATCCTTCCGCGAAATCTTCTTCAGCCGACGCCCCCTTCAAACTTCCACAGACGCCGCAGTACCTCTGCTTCGAAATTTTACGATCATGGGTCTAGCCCGCAATCACCACGGCCACATCTTGATGAGCGGCCGAATAGCTGGGGTGCAACCACAATTAACAAACGTCTGCGAAACGAGGTCTTCAATGATGCATTCTTAAAGGCACCTGTTGAGGTTCAGAAGCACCGACGGCCACATCAACGTGCTGTACCCCGTCCCACGCTGCAACGACTTCTGCGGCCAGCAAGTTCCGATCCAAATCTTGCCGTTTTTGATAAGCAAGAGGAGAGGAGGAATGTGGAAGTCATGGCTGAAGCCGCCACATCGCCGCTGTCGTCAACGGCACCGTCTCATGTCCAAAAGCATGGCCAGACTCAGAGCGACGTCGGTGTCTATCCTCTGCTTGGCAGCGCCAAGCCTGATGAAGTCGCCGCCGCGACATCTGTCAAGGACGTTTCAGGGACAAGCGCTCCCGAGCCAGAAACCTTGAAGGCCAGCCTCAACAGTGTTCGTAGGAAGCGTAGATACTCGGCAGGTGGGCTCCGACGTCGTCCAAGAGATGTGCGAGACTCTCGAGGGGTCCTCAAATACTTTGAGGAAGCGGACGATGCAGAGTACAAGAATGAAAATGATTCTTCCGAATCCAGGGAGAAACATGCAGAGGACGAAAATATCTCTCCCCCTGGTCATTTGGAAGCGGCGGCTGCTAAAGCGGAAACAGAAGTCACTGATGATGTACACAGAGCAAGCATTAGGCCTTCTGACATGACGCAGTCTACTGCCACCACGGCATCGCCATCGGGTTTTCCCGGCGAGATGACTGAGTTCCAGAAAATTCCTCGCCCCATCAATCCTAAAGAAGCCAAAACGCAGGGAGACCGAGTGGAGTATTTTCTTCTCATGGAAGATTTGACTGCAGGCATGAAAAGACCTTGCATGATGGATCTCAAGATGGGAACCCGTCAATATGGCGTGGACGCGACTCTCAAGAAGCAAAAATCACAGCAGGAAAAGTGCAGAACCACTACCTCTGCTGAGCTAGGTGTGCGTATATGCGGACTGCAGGTTTGGAATGTACAAACGCAGTCGTATGAATTCCAGGACAAGTATTTCGGTCGCGAGGTGAAGGCGGGTATCCAGTTTCAGGATGCGCTGCAGAAATTCTTGTACAACGGCGTGGACCTGGGCAGCATATTGCGGCACATTCCAGTCATTTTGAAGAAGCTTGCGCAGCTTGAGCAAATCGTCCGGGGGCTTCGAGGCTATCGCTTCTATGCGGCCAGTTTGCTCATGTTTTATGACGGGGACGATACTGAAGAGACAGGCTACGAGACCATGTACGATTCGACGACGGATGCTGCGACCGACACTGAAGAGACGACGCGGAGGCGGCGAAGAAACCCTCGGGAGATTGACTTCAAGATGGCCGACTTTGCAAATAGTGTGACACCGTTTGATGACATTTCGAACAAGGCCTGTCCACCACGGCATCCCAACGAACCCGACTCCGGCTTTTTAAAGGGCCTGAAAAGTCTCCGCCATTATTTCCTCCAGATCCAAAGGGACGTTAGGTCAGAACTGAACCTCGGTTCTCGATCGGTGCGTGGCATACACCATCCATGGACGGCCGTCCATATGGGTGGTGGCGGTAGTAGTGATGTGCAAAACGACGTTGAGGAGGACGTCGAAAGCGGCAGCTCAGTGAGTCTTTGAGCATCGGGAAATGTACTACTTTTTTTTTCTGGGTTTTCCTGTTTTGTTTTTCTTTTCATTTTCTGTTTCGTCGTCCTGTTTTGCTCTTCGTTATTCTGTGTGTTTTAAGTTGTTGAGAATACCCAATCATGAAGAGGCTGCAATTTGTGACCTTGCTACCTGGCATATTGTTCAGGAGCGATTTCGTATCGGACCGCGTGTTTTAGTTTTTGATTTCTGTAATTCAGTGCGTGCTGTTTCCTGTTTATGGTGCCGATATTCAATGCCGACCGTTATCTAGAGCTGATATATTTTCTGCTGTGTTTTTATTTCCTCTTTTCTTTTCTTTTCTTTTCTTTTCTTTTCTTTTCTTTTCTTTTTATTTTCATTTCCTGCTGTTTACAACGGCCCGCCTCGCGGTTCTTTTCACATGCCCTCTTCGTCGCGTCTATTGAAGTGTTTCAGCAACTTCAACATCAGATTGGGTTTTTTTCCTCTTTTTTAATCACTTCGGTACCATGACACTTGAGGTATAACTTGTATTATGTGCTGTTATTGAGCGCTTGCTTTACCGTCCTGGGCAGCGACCACAGATTGAGAAGGGGGGGGGGGGGGGTACCAGGAACAATGCTGACGAAAACACAATGTACTGAGCACACTTATGCGGCGTTGGTCTTTTCTGTATGCAGTCGAGTCTTTTTTTTCTGTGTCTTGGCTTTTCAGGGAAATGCGCCGGAAAAACAATCGCAAGGAGAAAAGGTCATGGGGATTCGTTGGGGTTTTGTGGCCGAGCCAGGAAAATTAAAAACTTTTTGAGTGTGCTAGAGCAAGTTATTGAATGAATGCATGTATATTTCTTGTTTAATAAGTATTAGAGCGCTATAGGTGAGTGAGATGAGCTGTTGTTTGGGGTCAACGTCTAAATCGAGATATAGTCGTCTTCTGAAGGTGTCGTAACGTACGGTGAAAAAGGAAAGAAGATTCATACAAAAAGAGTGAGAACCAGCTCGCGAAGAAGGTGACCGCATAAAGGAGTCCCACGCTTTGCCTGCCTCTATGTTGCCGATGAATTCGGGCCGTCATAAGGATCTCCTGTGTTCTGAAAGTAAAGATGATTCACATCAGAAGGCTAGTACATAATGTAGTATCTCGTGGGAAGGCCAGTCGTCGTGGAAATGCAGTCTTGTGGTGTGTTGTGTTGTGTTGTGTCGTCTGGTGTGAGAGGGCCAGCGTCTGTGCTCAAGTGACGTCGAAGTGAGAGGTCAACGTGGAACTTACGTGTTTGCCCGAGGACGCGTCTTTGTGAGTTTTACATGGCTCTTCCACGCGCGTGCACTGACTGCGTTGGTTGCTTCTTTCTTTTGCTTGCATAGACTGCGTCAGGGGCATGGTTTTTGGGAGGGATTTGCTGGAGGAGGAGAAGATGCCGAAACAGAGGAGATTATAAGAAGAAGGGTATACCGAAAGGGAAAAGATACGAGAAGGACAAGATCCCAAAACGAAAAATTGCTAACAGACATCTCACGCTGCTTTCAACGCTCTTCCACTCCCGCAAACCAGCTGTTCATCTACCCAGACAAGGGCACACATCACTTATGAGCGTCAACGCGCGAATCGACTCCTGGCGCCATTCTGTCCCGTCGCGACTGGATAGGGAGGATCCTTTTGAGAATGACGGGTTTGGAGGACGGTGCGGGAGCAGATTTGTATGTTTTTGTTGGGGTGTCTTTCTGCACTTGGACACACACGCACATACACACATAACAAAAGATTGGAAATATGGGCATCTAACATGGTCACCCCCAGACATTTCGAGACGACCACCCTTCATACCTCCCGAAGCAGACCTCCCGACTGTCTTCTCTCCGCTCCAGAATCTCCTGCGGTCGAAAAAGATCCCGAAACGCAGAGCAGTTGGCTATTGACGCGCCGTCGGTGAATACCCAGGAAAGATACTCGGTTTTTGGTCCTCTTTCTTACAGCCGCGAGGGTGGTTCACCTGCACCCGGGCCTGCACCTGAACCTGGGCCATACGGTAAACGAAGCAAAGCGGCCGTCTTCACCAAGGGCATCTTTGGTCGCAAGAGGGCGAGAAGTCCGACGCCGCCGCCTCCTCCCCCTGCGTTACTCATACAGGAGCCGGTGAAGCTCAAGTTTTTGTTTGTGGGGGACCATGGGTCGGGACAGACGGCATTGCTATAGTATGTTCTAACGTATTGGTCTGCTTTCTATAGATTTTTTTCATGTTTTTCATGCTTTCTCTCTCTCTCTCT